>OY804597.1:50526530-50672391 GCA_963680895.1 Fragum sueziense
TATGAAAAGAAAAAAAGTATGCGACACTATTCGATATTGACTTAGGTATCAATCGAATGTGCTCATTGCTTGAATATACATTTCATGCCACCACGGGTTGCTTCCCTTGATGTGCTGTAGCTATAAATAGATTGATAAAAACGTCGATAAAACGTTCCGTCGATTTCATTTTATTCAGCCTTTTACAAGTACCCACAACCTTAAACATAGATGACAAACCTAACAAAACAAAAAAGAATAGATTTAGAACAGTACCTAGCGAAGAAACTTCTCCATTTTTAATGTTGCATCCCTTGAAAACACGGTCTAAGGGAAGCAACTGCGACATAAATCTGAAATAGTATTTACAAGAGTTTCCTCTCTTAGACCATAAAAATATATAACCCGAACCATGATAATTTAACGAGTACCAGCTCTTTCTAAATATAAGCTTTAATCATCAACATCGAAGATGATATAGACCTGGAAGATCTGAAAGGGTTCAATTGATAAATTCTAGCTTTTAATCGTTCAACCGATCACAACGTTTTGCAGACGACAGTCCCAACAAGGCAAAAAGTATAAAAACTAAACAAAGTTACTTCCCTTGTTTCCCATTGAAAACATGGTTCAAGGGAAGTAACTATGTCAGAAATCTGAAATAGTATTTGTGAGAGTTGTCTCGCTTAGACCATTAGAAAAAGAAGATGATCAACTCCTAGAAACTGCGGCGGATCCAGGATTTCTATGAAATGGGTCGAATATACGAATACAGGTTTTGTTTTCATAAGGCCCGATCCCACTGCACTTTCGGATGCAAAGAGGATATAAAACGTACAAAAAATCTTACTTTTCGTTAGACGTCCCTTGCCATCCGTTAGAAGTCTCTTGCCATCCGATGTGTACTTATTGCATACGTTTTATCCAACGGGCATCCGTCAACCGTAATTTCATCCGCGCAAGAAGTTTTGAGCAGCCCAAAACTTTTAGAACGGATGAACCTTCCGTCGTGTGCGATATAAATCCGTAATATATACGTTCAACAGACGTTCCATGTCCGTTATCAGTCCGTTGTATCTTTTCTCCATCCTATAGGCATCCTTGAAACTGAAATCAACTGAAACTGAAAAGGGATTGATAGGGGAACGATAAAGTGCATGGAACGTCTATACGTCGTTAGCAGCACGGAAATATCTAAGGATGTAAGCATATGCATCGCGTATATAAAGTATACAAATGGAAAAAAGAGGTTTTTTTTATCTGGGATGCATTCCGTATATTTATCTGACATCCGCTCCCATCCGCCATGCTTCCCACGAATATCCGTTTAACATCCCCGCTATATACAGCGGCGGATCCAGGATTTCTGTGAGGGGGTTCGAATATACTAAACAGGGGGGTTCGTTTTCCTAGTATTACACAATTGTGACTGAATTTCTGCATGAAAATGAAATAATATGGCTACAGAGGGGGGTTCGTTTGAACCCCCCGAACCCCCTCTGGGTCCGCCACTGATATAATACTGACGTGCTCTCTTTTCCGTTATATTTTTGCCATTTTCTAAAGCGGATGAAAACGAATGGTACCACTACCGAAATTTGGCTCGTCCGCTGTGTCCTTTTTGCATGTCCGTTTTTGTCAATCGGCCAGTGGGACCGGGCTTTAATCTAAAAAAAAATTGACAGAATTCCTCCATGTCGAGTAAGATAAATTTATATTTCATTTCGTGAACAACGAAAGCTACATTTTTACTCGTGGCTTCTCCACTCGTGTCAAAAATAAAGCTTAAAATTGTTGTTCACTCAATGAAATATAGGCCCTGAATCAATCTTACACTGAAACAAATGATTAGGCCTATCCTCTATTCATATGCTAACCAGCAGAATTGGAGGATTCCGTCAATATCTATGAAAACAAACTGCACGTCGTCGCTTTTCAACAAAAACCTCGTCATTGCAGCTTAATTAAAACAAGCTGCAGTAACGCGGTTTTCGTTGAAAAGCAGCGACGTGCTACGAATGATATATCTTTCATTGGTCCCTGGAACATTTTAGCACAGAAAATGTTTAGACAAAATGAGAAAATGTTGGCCATTAGGTGCTTCCTTCTCTCTCTTCAATGTTTTCTACTAGGGACATCAAAACCCAAACTTGTATTGTTTGTAAAGCAGTCATGACAAGACGGCAATATTTTAGACTGGTTAGAATTCAATAATGTCGCAGACGACAATTTCAAGTGAATGATATTTTGCATTTGGTGGCCTTTCTGGGTAAAAACAACATTGTGGAAAATGAAGAAATTATTTGACAGAAGCAATTTCTTCATTTTCCACGGTATTTTCAAAGCCTTTATCTTGTGGGGGTGTCAAATGACACAAAAGGCGTCAAGTGTCTTTGTCCAACCAACATTCCATACGGACAGTTAACACAAGAGAAGAAAATTTTCCTAATTATTTTCTATTCGATAATATATACACAAATTCCAAATAAGCTCATTTCCACGTGTACAGGCGCGGATCCAGGTATTTTTCCCAGGGAGGACGGGGGTCATCCAATCTTCAACCCCTTTATTGCCAAATTCCAGGGGGGTCAGGGGGTCCCTCTACATCTGCGCATGCAGATACATGTCATACCATGAAGGACTATATATAACAACAGTTTGTCGTGGCACACAGGGACAAATGACGCCGCAATTTTGGGACATAACCAGTAATCTTTTTGATAACCCCTTTTTCCGCCAATTTCCAGGAGGGGGGGTCGTGACCCCCTGACCCCCCTCTGGATCCGCGCATGCCCCCCCAACAACAACCACCGGAAGTCGTCCTTTGATGACAATTATGGCCAATCACCGTTCGTTGCCATTGCACGTGGGATGCTTTGCTCGGAATTGGGTCAGAGCCTCGATCTGGCATAAACAAATAGGTTGATGTGTTGCTATTTTTTTGTAACAAATTGGAACCGCGTCTGTATGTATACACTGGGTGCGTTCAGGGTTCTCCCATCGGTTGCCATCGGTGCCGTTGGTAACCATCGGTAGCCATCGGTAACCGTCGGCATACCGATGGATATTTTGTTGGTAACCAATTGTCCCGAGAGTAGACAAGTCGGGTAGCATCGGTAGCCTCGTTTTCGTTACAGTAAGATGGCGGATAACAATCCAACTACGGCGATCCTAATCATATATTTTCTTCAATAGCAAGCGAATAGCATTCTAACCGTTCTTGATAGAATTTATTGTAATAGTTGAAGCTACAGTTATTTTATTTAGCCATTTATTTCTGGAAATATCTTTTTATTCATAATTTTTTAAAACGAACGATCACTCTGCGGGGAGAATACGCTCTTGGTAATTGATTATCCGCCTTTTTTACCGATCGGTACAATTTTCGTTCAGAGTTTGTTGGTTGCCGACGGTCCCATCGGCTACCGATGGTACCATCGGTAGCCGACGGTAAATACACTCGGTTACCGATGGGAGAACCCTGAACGCACCCAGTGTTAATTAGCCACCGGAAGCGGCTCATAGGTACGGACTAAAACGATAATTGAAAGGGTCTATTTATAAACCTCAAATTTTTCGCCTGCACTAGCTTTAAAAGAGGACTAGTCAACCGCGTTGTTGTTATTAGTTCATGATTTAATATTTAAACATATCTCACGGATTACAATCCATCATTATCTAGATATATAAAACACTTCGTGTTGAATCTTCGGGTGTCATCCGTGGCAACGGAAACTAACGGGGGACAGGCCTACCCAAGTCGATTTCCGGACGTCATCCGTGACAAAGGGAATTGACGATGGGTACCCTCGTCATTTTTATGCCCCCGTATCGAGAGATCGGGGGCATATTTTTTACTCATGTCCGTCCGTCTGTCCGTCTATCTGTGCCTGTCCGTCTGTCATTCTGTCTGTCCGAAAACTTAACATTGACCTTTTCTCAAAAAGTAGGCTATTTGACATACAAAGCTCAAGTTTGGTATGTAGCCTTCTTTCAATGATATCCATCTGTTCCATGCAATATGACATTCCTCAAGGTCATTCATTAACCCTTATCAACCATTAACATGAAAACTTAACATGAAAACTTAACATTGCCATTTCGGGGGCATTCGTGTTTCACAACACACCTTGTTTATGCAAGAAACGGATGACGCCAGAAGTTGCAAGTAGGCCTATTGTGTGGTGTTTAATGGTGGATTAATTCGAGTTTTCTCTGACGAAACTCGCTCTTTGATATGTTGATGTCGCTCATTTACATTCATTTAAATGAACGACACCAACATATCAAAGAGCGAATTTCATCAGAGAAAACTCGGATTAATGGTGGATGGAATACCTTAATAATATTGCAATGATAACGACACATTTTCAGACACTCACGGGATTGGTCGGGTAACATAGGCCTAATTGTCCCCCATCTTTCATCACTGGCACTGGCGTAGCTAGCCGATAATAAAGTGTACGCAAAACACATGCCCTATAATGTATCAGGGGAGGTTTTATGGCGGGCCCCATACTGCTGGGTGGGTCTTGCGGGCATCTCCCAGATTTTTTTTTTTTTTTTTTTTTTTTTTTTTTTTTTTTTTGAAAATTCCAGGCCCGTAGGAAGCAATTTCATGGGGGGGGGCTAAATCCATTGTCCTGCATATTGGGGGCCAATTTGGATTTTCCCAAAATTGTCAGTGTAAAATTAAGAAAATTTGGCATTTTTGGCCAACATTGGGGGGGGGGGCTTAGCCCCCCCCCCCCCCCCGCCCCCGCCCCGGTTCCTACGGGCCTGAATTCAATGTAGGTGCTTATGAAATACACACCAAATGCCCACCTGGTCATTTGTGACTCCTGGTGGGCATTTAGTATGCATTTCAATGGCGATTCAGAGTTGTTTTTTTTTTCAAGGGAAACAAAAACAAAAATTAAATCCACAATTTTTGTATTTTTTGCGATGTGTACGCAATTAGGTTTTTGCGTACGGGTTGCTACGCCTATGACTGGTTAGGTCTACAAACAGACATACAGATTGGTTGGTTGATTCTAGAACTGTGACTGGTTCGTTCGTCGGTCTTTGTCGTAATTAGGGTGATGAATGTGGAAAATAGAATCTTCGTTGTCCTTTATATAGATCTAATTGTGACCCATCACGTTCAAAGGGACCTTATGTGAAGTAATAGAAGTATCGACCCTTGTCAGCCCACGCAGTCCGTGTAGGCTCACTGGGATAAAACGTTCCATTCAAGATTATATAGACTATTATGCTATTTTCTGAATGTTTTCCCTCTTTAACTAGATATATATCTAATTTTTTCAAATACGGCAACCGGGTTTTCATGTATAATTGAAGAAAATTGGCGCAATTGTGTCCAGCACAATTTTATTTACCAGTCTACCAAACTTCCAGTCTATTCAAAAATACGAAGGATCACGCATTCAATCGCGACCCTCGAGACTGTTTGCAACCTTTTGCCGCGTTCGAACGTGGTTGCAACATGATCTCGAGCGTAATACAGTGACCGCCATATTGAACGTGAAAGTAGACGCGCGTAAATGACGTCACCAAAACAATTCAATCCTTTAGCTAACGATATAATTCAAGTGAAATATTCTATCAATGATCGGTAAATCACATCAATTATTTTATCTGGTATAATTTTGTGACATTTACGAGGATACAATCGACTTTTGAACGCTGTTTGTTTCAAATATTTTTCTGGCGTAGATTTAAATAGTTGTTTGGTCTGCTTCCGTTGTTGTGACCGCACTACCGTTGTTTTGCTTGCGGAGAGATATGGGAAGGATCTTCTCATGCCGGCAACTGTAATACATTCGAGGGGTTCTTGAGTAACGATAAGAACCGAGAATATTCGAATGATCACGCATTGACTAAGCAGCCAGTCTACAATATTTCCAGTCTATTTTTTTTTTATTTTGGACTGACTCATTTGACGCATCACTTTATCCATTTTTGGATAAAAATCACTACGCGGTGCGCTTAACTCCAAAATCCTGTCGCCAAAAAGTAGCAAGCAGAAATTGCAACTACAAATACATTTGCAACAAAATAAAGTTTGATTTTCGTCTCAATTTCATCTAATAAAATAATTAATTCAAATTAGATTATTCATTTTACTCTATGCAAGCATATGAAGCAAATATGCCGCGTGACAGGAAGTCATGAGGAAGTACCACGTGTATGCATTTTATGGGCGCTGACATCTTGAAAGTAGTTAACCCAGAATGCCCAACAGAGATAGATGGTAATCGACAGGTGGCGACATCTATTGGTAGATATTGAAGGATCACGTGCAATTTTGGGTCCCGGCTTTTATTCATAGATTTAACTGACGCAGAAAGAAATTGAGAACCAGATCGTGCGCACGCAGATTTTTTCACCGGTGATGGCCGACAAAACAAAACAAAACACAAGGCACCAGATTCAAACTTTACCATTTAAAGTAAGTATTGCAATACTAAAAGCATAGACAATGCTCCAAACGCAGATAGAATCAAACAACCCTTTTGGTTTACAGGTTTTTGTTACAAGCTCGCTCTATTTAGAGATGCTAACCCATTGACCCGGTCGGCATATCCGGGTACTTGCCTCGTTGTCAATAGCAACCAATCAGCGAGGTGAAAACAAACGCCATTAGGCCATATTGGATAGAGGAAAAATGTAGATTGGAGTGTTTTTTTCTCGATTATTTGACTTAATAAGCTCAATATGCCGAAACTTTGTGGTGCTGGAGGTTGTTCTAACCACTATTATCAATATGAGAAGAAGCTCTCATTCCACGTTTTTTCCCGATCGCGAGAAAGAGCCGGAGAGAAGGCAGCGTTGGATTTGGGCTTGCGGGAGACAAAATCCTGATGAAAGTCGATGGAAACCCACTGCAAAATACATTTACCTGTGCAGTGAACACTTTATTTCTGATAAATAATAAATTCGATAATATGAATTATTATTTTTTTGCAAATTTTGTATCTGATTACATTTATAATTAATGTTAGGCAGGGTCCAATCACTCATCCTGGTCCTGCCTTTACTCGTCATACCAACATTGTAGGTTCAACTCTACATTATTGGACTGATTTTAGAAGATCAGCAAATAATCTACATTTATAACCCTTTCCCAAATAAGAACTGGTTTTGACGTCCCTAATAGAAAGAAGTTTGGGAAAACATTGAGGCAAAAGAAGAAAATGCTGATAACCACCATTTTCTGCACAATCTACCTCAATATTTTCCATGCTATAGAAATTCCATCTATATCAGCATAAATTTTGCTGTCTAAGCCTGTCTGCAGCAGCTTTCAAATTGGATCACCCATCTGTTTGCCGTTTGGGAAAGGGTTAACTTTCCACTTTTCCTGCAGGATGACCATGACTGATATTTGCTTCCTTATTTCACAAATTGTCAACGTTTAAAGTTTTTTTAAAAAAATAATGTGTAATATTGGTATTTGTAAAATAAAAAAGCTACCTTCCTACACTCGTAAAATAAGACCAGATTTTGATGTTCATGAAAGAGGAAATTAAAAGAAAAGAAGACACTGATAAATTTTGTCATGTTCTTCTTTTCTTTCAATATTTTCTTTGCTATATTGTTCACATATTCTATATTTACACCAAATCTGTTGCAGCACCTTTCATGGTAGATTGGTTTTAAATTTTGCTGTTTGAAAAGGCTACCTTTTTTAATAAAAAGATACTGTCCTAAAACCTTTCAATATTGTCATTTAACCCTTTCCCAAACGACAAATTTTCAAAATTTCCATTTCAAAAGCTGCTGCAGGTGACAAATGGACACTGTTTAAGATAGAATTTGTGTATAATATAACACAGAAAATATTGAGACAAAAGGAGAAACTGTTGGTTATCAGCAGTTTCTTCTTTTGTCTCAATGTTTTTCCAAGCCTTTTCTATCAGGGACGTCAAAAGCAGGCCTTGTTTGGGAAAGGGTTAATAATGTATTATTTAAAAAAAAAAGATTTTTGTTTATATCTATGACTTTTATTAAATAAAAGTTTAATTTTTAATTGAAATTATTACTTTCTTCTCCTTTAATCCCCCTTTTATGTATTTTTCTTATCAAGCTTTTTCTAATAGGGAAGTCAAAACCCGGTCTTGTTTGGGAAAGGGTAAATCAAGCCATAAAAAACAACACACGAAAAACCAATAAATCTTATCAATACCATATATGGAGATTGGTATTGATAAGAAATGGATTGTCTATTGCATACTGATAAGGGTATTGATTACAAGTATTGATTTTTGGTGTTTTATATGAAGCATACCGTAGGTTTAACCCTTTCCCAAACAAGACCGGGTTTGACGTCCTTAGAAAAGGTTTGTTGGGGTTTTATGCCTCTGTAACTGCTAAGGTCATATCGCGGCGGCTGGAGCACCTAAACATGGATTTCTGTTTTCTCACTAGTACAGTAGTACTACCACAATATTAAAACCGAGCCTCCAGCTGACCACTCACATATGTTAACGATTACCTAACCCATCGGTGAGACAAATATCTGGGGTTTTGCCCGCCTTGCCAATTTTAGTGGTGGGGTTTTGTCCGAAGGGGTTATGTCCTGGTGGGGGTATGTCCGTACCCCGAACCCGGTACCCCATGATTTGAGGTAAACGCTCTACCGATTGAACTATGGCTTCGACTAGAAAAGGCTTGGGAAAACATTGAGGCAAAAGAAGAAAATGCTGAATCAATGATCAGCATTTTCTCCTTTTGCCTCAATACTTCATATGCTGTGAACAGTGATATACACATATTCCATATCAATTTTACCATTCCCACACAATGACTCTTTTTTACTACCCTAGAGATAATAATGGCTTTGGAAAACATTGTGGTAAATGAAGAAATTACTTTTCACAAGCAATTTCTTCATTACCCACAATATTTTCTACCCAGAAAGACAAAAAATGCAAAAATTACATTCACTTAATAGTGTCGTCTGCTACATCTTTAAATTTGGACAAACCTAAAATTTTGCCTTTTGGTAATAGGCTAATATTTATTTTGTTGTCTGCAACAGCTTGAAAATTGGAGTAGTCCAAATCTTTGCTGTTTGGTAAAGGGTTAAATTGTCAAGAATCTTTCGCATTCTAACATAAATTTTATCAGTTGAATGATTTTCAAAAATAAGATATATAGGTATACCCCTTTACCCCTGCATACCCAAGAGTTGCCATAAAAGTGCGGTTTGAGGGGTTATTCATGACACAGAAAAGTTTTGCTGATGACTTAACCCATTTCCGCACAATGACTCTTTTTGACTACCCTAGAGATAATGGCTTTAGAAAACATTGTGGAAAATGAAGAAATAGCTTATGACAAGCAAATTTTTCATTTCCGACAAAATTTCCTACCCAGAAAGACCAAAAATTGTAAAATTACAGTTACTTAAAATTGTCGCCTGTAACATTTTTACATTTGGAACAGTCTGATAACGTGTTAATGGATTTATTGTCTGAGTTCAGCTCCAAAACATAGATTGTGGGTACTACATGTAGTACGAATCACATTATTGAGATGGTTTTAACTTGATGTAGAGTCTACCGACAATCTAGAATCTATATGTTTTGAGCAGAAATTAGAAAAAAAACATTGATTTTTTTTTCCAATAAAATTTTTATTTATGCAGATGAAAAAAATGGGATTTTTTTTGCTGTGCTTGTTTCCATAGGCATACTTTTGAAACAATGTCAAAGTGCCATTTACAAACTTCATGCTCAATTGTGTTGAGTAAAGGGGCTAAGGCGGTCCTTGACAGGTGACACCTCGTATATTGGATATATTCGGTTATCACATAAAATTCCAATAATTTTCTCCTCCATTTCCTATTAACCAATACTAGTCTAGTCATTCTCTCTGACTAGCAGCGCTATTTCAACCAAAAAGAGACATTTGACCAGTAAATAATGCAGTAATTATCTGGAAAATTACACACACTTTTAACTGGCTGCCATATTGTTTATACCTCGCGGATTCTCCGTAGTTACTGTAACTAGGAAGTGACGTCATACCGACCGGGTCAATCTTAGTTGCAATATTGTAAAGGACTTTTTTATACGCCGCCGGAGGCGGACGTATATTGGCGTCATCTTCTCCGTCTGTCCGTCCGTCCGTCCGTCCATCCGTCCATCCGTCCATCCGTCCATCCGTCCGTCCGTACGTACGTCCACTTTTCTTGTCAACGCAACTCCTCCTAAGTTTCTGGCTGGATCTTCTTGAAACTTGGTCAATGTTATCACCTCAATTGGTAGATGTGCATGAAGGAAGGATTTTATGGTTCGTTGATTTTTGCCTGAGTTATGCCCCTTAAAAACTTAGTCTCTGGGGCTTATTGAAATTGCAGCCTTGTCAACGCAACTCCTCCTAAGTTTCTGGCTGGATCTTCTTGAAACTTGGTCAATGTTATCACCTCAATTGGTAGATGTGCATGAAGGAAGGATTTTATGGTTCGTCGATTTTTGCCTGAGTTACGCCCCTTAAAAACTTAGTCTCTGGGGCTTATTGAAATTGCAGGCTTGTCAACGCAACTCCTCCTAAGTTTCTGGCTGGATCTTCTTGAAACTTGGTCAATGTTATCACCTCAATTGGTAGATGTGCATGAAGGAAGGATTTTATGGTTCGTCGATTTTTGTCTGAGTTACGCCCCTTAAAAACTTAGTCTCTGGGGCTTATTGAAATTGCAGCCTTGTCAACGCAACTCCTCCTAAGTTTCTGCCTGGATCTTCTTGAAACTTGGTCAATGTTATCACCTCAATTGGTAGATGTGCATGAAGGAAGGATTTTATGGTTCGTCGATTTTTGCCTGAGTTACGCCCCTTAAAAACTTAAGTCTCTGGGGCTTATTGAAATTGCAGGCTTGTCAACACAACTCCTCCTAAGTTTCTGACTGGATCTTAATGAAACTTGGTCAATGTTATCACCTCAATTGGTAGATGTGCATGAAGGAAGGAATCTATGGTTCGTTGATTTTTGCCTGAGTTATGCCCCTTAAAAACTTAGTCTCTGGGGCTTATTGAAATTGCAGGCTTGTCAACACAACTCCTCCTAAGTTTCTGGCTGGATCTTAATGAAACTTGGTGGATGTTATCACCTCAATTGGTAGATGTGCATGAAGGAAGGATTTCATGGTTCATTGATTTTTGCCAGAATTATGCCCCCTTCAATCTTAGTCTCTGGGGCTTAATGATATTTCAGCCTCTTGAATGCAATTCCTCCCAGGTTTTTCACTGGATATTTATAAAAACCTTTTTGTGAACACAATTTTTTAAAGGTTTTTCAGTGAATATTTATAAATCCTTGTCAATGTCATTTTTTTGTCTCAAGTTTTATAAGTGGCGGCGTATATTGTGACGATGGCACTCTTGTTCATCCTTTCCATGAGTCGGTTACATTTCAAACCTATCTGTTGGCGTGGAGCAGCGCTCAGATCCAGGGGTGGACTTGATTGCGCCACTCCGTTTTACTCGGAGTAACTTTTTCACTCCAAAATCCAATCAAGTGCAGAAAATCCTCTCTAGGATCTACTCGGAGCACTCCACCTACCGAGCAGGGGCGTTTGGGAGTGTGACGTCATCAACATGGTTTCTGATAGACGATAAAAACAGAAATAGTTTGGTATAATGTTCTATCAATCAATTTAACGGATATGAAAGACAAAATTACAACTGAAAAGACATCACATTTTACTGAAGAAACTAAACAAACATCTTTGACATGTTCGTTGGTGATTTTGCGATAGGATTATTATTATTAAATGCAAAAATTATCTGTTTTGTACTCCAAAACCACTCCAAAACACTTGATTGGAAATCGCTGCACAGAGTACTCTAAAACGAGAGTGGAGAGGTTCAATCAAGTCCACCCCAGGAGTCAAAATACCCGACATGCAAAGGGTAGTAAACATTAATTAGTGACCTGCACAAATGTCAAATACTGATTATCTCCCTTTGACCAAGTAAATTTACGGTCAGACACCGGCTTGAATTTGCCCTTCTTTAGCCTATGTTAAAATGGTCAACTTACCGCTGTCACAGCACCTTCCGCAACATTCGCGGACACTCGTGACTTGGGTCGCTTCATCTACTGCCTCTATACTCTCTTTTTATGGTGGTTTCAATATAGGTTGAGAAGGAAAATCTGAAAATATCCAACAAAGAACATGACCACTAGTTACTTTCACTTTAGAATAGCTGTTGTCCGCCCAACTACATGTACATTTTGGGGAAGTATCCGCAGAAAGTAGTCCTGCAAATAATGCAAAAAATATGCTATAAAGCAAAAGAGCAGATGCAAAAATACTAATTTATCAAAGAAAACAGCACTTAAACTATTGTTTAACACTCCAAACAGCCCTCTGCATGCAGAGACAAAAATTTCTAGAACTATTTTCTATTGTACAACGACCCGGAAGCAAAAGGTAGACTGGGGTCACTCCTAAATGAAACCAGATTTCCCACATAAACTTATTTTTTCACTTTTTCCTAGTTTTTGGGTTATCTATGAGTAAAATAACACAAAAATCAAAGAGTTAAAGTCTGTTTCCAATGATTCATGGCCATTTAAACAGAGAATGTGGTATGGCAAAAATCCAGATTTTAAAGAAGGGTTTTTCATTCACTTATAACCTGTATAAAAATGTCAGTTATTTCCTTATGCCTGAATGGATTGACATCAGATAAAAAGTAATGTCTGCTGCAGATGCAGGACCACATTCTGGAAGCAGATTCATTCATCTTGTACAAATTTAGGACTCTTCAGGGTGTAATTTACACTGAAAAAGTGGTGAATATTTGGAGAAAAACATCATTTGGAAAGGTTTAAAACCTTCAAAATAATGCTTTTTGCTAAATATTTGCTTTACATGTGCATTACAATTCACACATTCACATAAAAATTAAGAAATGTGCAACGATTCATAAGAAACTTACTCGTAAAGATCGGTTGAGTTGTACGGACCTTCCGCTTGGCGTTGCATCGATTCGGCCAAAATCATGTTCTGCGCTGTTAGTTTGTGGAGCCCGAATCAAATCTAAATTGGATCTGGTATCACACATAACCTGTTTTTGCACAGAAGGGGTGCCTGCAAGAAAGCTTCAAATGTAAAAGTCCCTTTCCAATGGAGCATTAGCAGATTAGGGCCACTCTGTGGGCTGTCCTGAGCTTGAAATTTGATTAATTTACTGAAAAAGTGGCAAATATTTGGAGAAAAACATCATTTGGAAAGGTTTAAAACCTTCAAAATAATGCTTTTTGCTAAATATTTGCTTTACATGTGCATTACAATTCACATATTCACCTAAAAATTAAGAAATGTGCAACGATTCATAAGAAACTTACTCGTAAAGATCGGTCGAGTTGTACGGACCTTCCGCTTGGCGTTGCATCGATTCGGCCAAAATCATGTTCTGCGCAGTTAGTTTGTGGAGCCCGAATCAAATCTAACTTTGATTCGGTGTCACACATAACTTGTTTTTGCACAGAAGGGGTGCATGCAAGAAAGCTACAAATGTAAAAGACCCTTTCCAATGAAGCATTAGCAGATTAGGGCCACTCTGTGGGCTGTCCTGAGCTTGAAATTTGATTAATTTACTGAAAAAGTGGCAAATATTTGGAGAAAAACATCATTTGGAAAGGTTTAAAACCTTCAAAATAATGCTTTTTGCTAAATATTTGCTTTACATGTGCATTACAATTCACATATTCACCTAAAAATTAAGAAATGTGCAACGATTCATAAGAAACTTACTCGTAAAGATCGGTCGAGTTGTACGGACCTTCCGCTTGGCGTTGCATCGATTCGGCCAAAAATCATGTTCTGCGCTGTTAGTTTGTGGAGCCCGAATCAAATCTAACTTTGATTCGGTGTCACACATAACTTGTTTTTGCACAGAAGGGGTGCATGCAAGAAAGCTACAAATGTAAAAGACCCTTTCCAATGAAGCATTAGCAGATTAGGGCCACTCTGTGGGCTGTCCTGAGCTTGAAATTTGATTAATTTACTGAAAAAGTGGCAAATATTTGGAGAAAAACATCATTTGGAAAGGTTTAAAACCTTCAAAATAATGCTTTTTGCTAAATATTTGCTTTACATGTGCATTACAATTCACATATTCACCTAAAAATTAAGAAATGTGCAACGATTCATAAGAAACTTACTCGTAAAGATCGGTCGAGTTGTACGGACCTTCCGTTTGGCGTTGCATCGATTCGGCCAAAATCATGTTCTGCGCTGTTTGTTTGTGGAGCCCGAATCAAATCTAAATTGGATCTGGTGTCACACATAACTTGTTTATGCACAGAAGGGGTGCCTGCAAGAAAGCTACAAATGTAAAAGTCTCTTTCCCCTGGAGCATAGCAGATTTGAGCCTCTTTCAGGGCTATCCTGGTCTAAAAATCTGATGAAACAGGGGGGTGGGGGGTCCTTAATCCTTAAATGACCATAGCCTCTCTTATCAAAACAGCCTATCAAAAGCAAATTTTCATCATTCTAATGCAGTGACACAGTCTGAGACAGGTCCTCACAACATCTGTGGATATTCTCCATCTAAGTTGTCTTAAAGAAATACTCACCCAGGTCCCTTTCAGACGTCAAAACATTGAAAAAAACAGCAGAAAATAAGAATTTATGACATAAAGTTGATTAAATCAACAATAATTTTATAAACCTAAAAAATTTTCACCAATATAATGCTTTGCAGACAAACTTTTAGAACTTTCGACAAGGGAGGTTATTCGGCCCCTCAAATTTTCAACTATGTTTTTTTTTAAATCCAAAAATATAAGAAAATATCAATACCTGGTCAAAACAATGTTTTCTGCAAGCTTCTGGTGTGTATTCCTACCTACAGAAGAAATTTCAGAAGGATATTCCAAGAAATGTTGAAGTTATTAGAAATCCAGTTTTGGCATCTAGGTCAGACACCGGCTTGAATTTGCCCTTCTTTAGCCTATGTTAAAATGGTCAACTTACCGCTGTCACAGCACCTTCCACAACATTCGCGGACACTCGTGACTTGGGTCGCTTCATCTACTGCCTCTATACTCTCTTTTTATGGTGGTTTCAATATAGGTTGAGAAGGAAAATCTGAAAATATCCAACAAAGAACATGACCACTAGTTACTTTCACTTTAGAATAGCTGTTGTCCGCCCAACTACATGTACATTTTTGGGAAGTATCCGCAGAAAGTAGTCCTGCAAATAATGCAAAAAATATGCTATAAAGCAAAAGAGCAGATGCAAAAATACTAATTTATCAAAGAAAACAGCACTTAAACTATTGTTTAACACTCCAAACAGCCCTCTGCATGCAGAGACAAAAATTTCTAGAACTATTTTCTATTGTACAACGACCCGGAAGCAAAAGGTAGACTGGGGTCACTCCTTACCCAATCATACCACAACTTTTGATGCCCCACTAGATTAAGTTTCAGAAAACTTTGTGGAAAATGAAGAAATTACTTATGACAAGCAATTTCTTTGTTTCCCATAATATTTTCTATACAGAAAGACCAAATTATAAAATTTTTATCACTTTAGCTTTGCCATCGCATAATGAATTGAATAATTGAAGAATGCAATCCTACTCAATTCATACATCTTATATTCACTTGAAGTAGATCAAAATTAATTGATGGCATTGCTAAAGTAACATACTGAGTCTGTATTCCATCCTTTTCTTTTAAAGAAGGATAGTTGATGGAGTAGAAGAATGTTTTGCAACATTGTTTTACTGTACTTAAAATTTACATCCATAATTTAATACATTACAGGTTTTAATACTTAAATACTGTGATACATTTTCTTTTCTTTTTTTTTTTCACAGAACATTATCTTGGATGTGTGAAACGCTATGCTGTTCATAAATCTGTACATTGAGGGACTATCACTACGGGAGATAAGCATGCTAATGAGAGCAAACTATCCTCCTACAGATGTTGACTGGGCCTTCATGACTAGAGAAGTTATGGTGGACAGAGTTAGCCCAACAAAAAGCTAGCTGGAGACGTCCAAATTGAAGTGTCATTATTAGGACAAGTGAACAAACACCATAGAGGTGCTACAAAAGGTATGTATAGCAACAGAAAAGAATGGATGAAGGCATTCTACTTCTTTTATTTCAAATCCAAAACCTGTGTTGTGGGTACTCATTTGAATCGTCTCACCTTAGGTTTTGGTAAACATTAGAAATAATATTGCATAAGCCATTTAAAAAAGTCATCACCCCCTCTTTTCTGTAGCCCTGGGAATGCATGAAAGTACAATATAAAAGTGTTATTGTTTCCTGAACACATTATAAGATGGAAAATTTTTAGTCTTGTCCAAATACAAAGATGTTGCAGATTACAATCTAATTTCAATCTTTTTCGGTCTTTCTGAGTAGAAATCAATCAATCATTGTGGGAAATGATAAATAACTTGTCAAAAGCATCCACAATGCCACAGCCTTCATCTTTTGGAGCGTTGAAAAGGGTCATCATGTAGTGATTGGTTAACCTATTACCAAACAATAGAATTTTAGACTTGTCTGAATTCAAAGGTGTTGCAGACATTGACATCAACTTTTTTTGTGACAAGCTCCTGAATAGGCAAGCTACATATCATTGCTTTTCAACGAAAACCTCATAACTGCAGTTTGTTTTAAGCTGCAGTTACAAGGTTTTTGTTGAAAAACATCCATATAGGGTAGCTATATTGTCAGTGGACTACTCTTGTTGTGTCACAAGCTCCCATTAGCCAAGCAATATTTTCTGCAAACAACTCTTGTTTAGGATGCATATTTTTAGATGCACTACAGTCAATTGAAAAATGGTAATTTGAGCATATCTGTGCTTTTTATGCCCCCGTGTCGAAAGATCGGGGGCATATTGTTTTACTTGTGTACGTCTGTCTATCCATCTGTCCGTCCATCTGTCTATCCGAAAATTTAACATTGCCTTCTGCTCCAAAAGTATTTGATATACAAAGCTGAAATTTGGTTTGTAACTCTCAAGGATATCTATTAAAATTGTTCCATGCAATATGGCCATCCTGATTGTCATCTGTTCACCCTTATCCAACCTTAACACAAAAACTTAACATTTTAGAGATATGGCCATTTCAGGGGCATTCATGTTTCACAAACACATCTTATATGGCCATCCTGATTGTCATCTGTTCACCCTTATCAAACCTTAACACAAAAACTTTAAAACATTTTAGAGATATGGCCATTTCAGGGGCATTCATGTTTCACAAACACATCTTGTTATTTCAGTGTATACCTCAACCAAGTACATCTTGTGGCTGTTGGCAACTGTTCACCGATTCCAAAGGCTGGCACTTCACAATCAGTGATAGACAATCTTCCTTATATGCCGCTCAGGTGTTGATTCTGATTGGGTGAGTTGAAGAAGAAAGCTTTCAAATTTGACCATTTATCCCTTTCCAAAACAGCAAAAATCTAGGGTTGTCAAACCTGAAAACAGTTGCAAACGACAAAGTTGGTGTTAATGAATGATGAAGACAGGATTTGTGCAAAATATAGTACAGAAAATATTGAGGCAAATGAAAAAATTGCTGATGATCAGCAATTTCTCCTTTTGCATCAATATTTTCCCAAGCGTTTTGTACTGGGGATTGTTTTTGTAAAGGGTTAAACTAAGACCTGGAATAGACATCCGTAGTGTGGAAATGGTTTTGAAAAATATTGAGAGAAAAGAAGAAATTGGTGATTTTGAGATGAAATTTGTTTCTTGGATTTTCACAGATTGGGGACTAATTAAAGACACATTATTTGTGTACATTATAGCACAGAAAATGTTGAAGTGAAAGGCATTGTTAGCACTATATTCTTCTTTTCCTTCTTTATTTTCTGAACTGCAGCCATGTCACAGTTGGTAGTGCATCAGAATCTCAATCATGAGGTCCTGGGTTCGATGTTCAGTTGTGGCAAATATCCGACAAAATTTTTTTCCATCAATGCTTTGATAATCATTAACCTATGTCGGCATAGATTATCATATAATTATTGCCTAAAAAGTGTGTTTTTGGGCCGTTATCGACATTGAATAACGAGAAGAAACGGGCGGATATCCAGAGAAATCGTGCATTAATCGACAGATTCATGTGCGATATCGGACCGGTTTTGCACTCAAATATCCTCGAGTTGACCCTTCAAAATAAACAATTGTCTCTTTTCCCGCAAAATTCTCAATGTCTTACGTTAAATAAGCGACGTTTGCATTTTGGCGCCAAATTATGACGTAACGTTGTTTTACCGACGTCACGCATAACAAAAAATTCTCGGAAGATTTATCAGAACAAAACAACAATGGCGGACATTTTCTTATCTCACCTCGGTTCATTTTTCGCACATATCAAGGGGTTTGGGGTAGGTAATCATTGGAATTTTGTGCTTTTTATGCAATAATAGCGTCAATTCACGTATTTTTCGGTCGTTAACATTCGCAGAGGCCCGCAAAATACGAAAACGACCCTCCTGCTTCGCAGTCGGGCGTTAACGTATTCATTGGGCCCCTGCGAATGTTAACGACCTCAAAAACGTGAATTAACCCTATATTATCCATCATGAAGCAGTTCTTCAGAGATGTCAAAACTGGCATGTCTTGTTTGGGAAGGAGTTAACTCTTTCCCAAACGAGACCTGGTTTTGACGTCCCTAATTGAATTGGCTTTGGAAAACATTGAGACAAAAGAAAAAACTGCTGATGATAGTTTCTCCTTTTGTCTCAATATTTTCTATACCATAAATTACACAAATTCTATCTTATATAACTTCCATTTTGTCATTTTTGGCAATTTTTTAAGTGGATCACCCTAAATTTTTGCCGTTTGGGAAAGGGTTAAGTTTGTCTGTAACATCAACACAGTGTTTTAGGAAAATTGTTGGTTTGATTTTAACCAGCTTTCCAAAATTACATTATTTTAGGCTGGAGCCGAGCCCGGATAGCTCAGTCCGGGTTATGTCGGAGTCTGTCAATCCAGGGGTCTCGAGTTCGAACCCCGGCTCGGCCAGTATCCATTCTGACATTTGACAAAAAGTCATTTGTCTCTCACCAATGGGTGTGAATCATCTATGTTAGAGAGCAGCTGGAGGCTCGGTTTGGATGTTGTGGTGGTACTGGTGCGAGAAATACCAGGAACCCACAGTTAGGTGCTCCAGCCGCCGCAATATGGCCAAGGTAGTTGAAAACTGCCTAAAACCCCAATAAAATCACAAATCAAAATTATTTTAGGCTGGTACAAATTGAAAGAATTTGCAGATGACAAGTTTTCACTTTGATAAAATTTTGAATACTTACACCTTTCTGGGTATCAAACAATAAACTTTGTCTTGAGGGGCATGAAAGTGTGTGTATGTTTAGGAATTTCTTAACCCTTTCCCAAACAACAAAATTTTAGGGTGATCCAATTTAAAAACTGCTGCTGGCGACAAAAGAGATGTTGTTAAAGCTAGAATTTGTGTATAATACAGGACGGAAAATATTGAGACAAAAGGAGAAACTGCTGGTTATCAGCAGTTTCTTCTTTTGTTTCAATGTTTTCCCAAATCTTTTCTATTAGGGACGTCAAAACCAGGTCTTGTTTGGGATAGTGTTAAAACTGTTTGTCAATTATTTTCAGATTACAAGAAGAGGATTCTTGAAGAACAAATATCAGTACCACACACTTTCACACTGACACCAGTAAAAGTTGTCTGACTTTTCCTGAGTGAAATAACAACCGACTCCACCATTGTTTAATTCACTAATTTGACTAAATGGACAAAAGAGGATACTTGAAAAAAAGATATTGGAATCATTCACTTTCACACTAGTGTCAGTTCTACAACCTTTCTTGTGTGAAATAACAACTGACATCCGCCAGTGTTTTTATTATCTAATGGGAATAGACCTAAATGGACAAAAGGAAGATACATGAAGAAAAGATACTGTAATTATTCTAATAAATGCCCGGGCGTTTTTTAGAAACATGGTCAATGGGAAAGTTAGGGATGGGCATTTATTAGAGTTATTTTGATTTTGAGAGTCAGAAATTGCAAATCAGTGTCTTTCATTGACTGGAGGTAAAGTAAGGCAAAATTGACAAATTATTGTTAGAAAGACTTCAAAATACGATTTTAGGATGAAATTTCCTTGTCTTAAACACACATTACAGCCTTGA
Organism: Fragum sueziense; assembly: GCA_963680895.1. NCBI lineage: Eukaryota > Metazoa > Mollusca > Bivalvia > Cardiida > Cardiidae > Fragum > Fragum sueziense. The sequence goes on from OY804597.1 coordinate 50,546,694, forward strand.
AATCTTAATTTTTTCTTTCTTGAAAATGACAGACAATACCTTTTTCCTGGAATCGGGGGATGGGCGTTAATTAGAATCAATCTTTTTTGCTGAAATTATGCTCGAAATAGGCTGATTCTCCCCTGAGACTTGGGGGATGGGCGTTCATTAGAATATGGGTGTTTATTAGAATAATTACGGTATTCATAGTGCAGCTAATATAGCAAGTGTTTAACTTAAATCAGACTACCGAGACTATCCTAACCGAAGAAAAGATATGGGTACTATACCACTTGTTTTAGTTGTCGGACCTTTTCCTTTATGATAGATCAACCAACACCGCTGCTGTTTAATTAACTAATGGGAATGGAACATATCAATTTCCGAAACCAACGACAGGAAGAAGTGGAGAACTGAAGTTAAATCTGGTATGCCTGCAGCCGGCCAGACATCTGGACGGGATCCTGCTGACGGTGGAACAGTCCCTACACTTGCACGGTAAACTTAACACCGATGATGATGATGATGATGATGATGATGATGATGATGATGATGATGATGATGATGATGATGACTTACAAAGCAACAAGAAGAAGGTACTTGAATAGAAGATATTCATACTGCAATGGACATCACAAGTGTTTATTTAACTGATTACTGTGGGGAATCATGTGACAACAATTTCAGAAAATCATCAATAATTCTGTTAACCCTTTCCCAAACAAGACATGATGTACATGTCCTGAATAAAAAAAAGGTTTAGGAAAACATTGACACAAAAGGAGAAAATGCTGATAGCCAGCATTTTCTCCTTTTGTCTCAATGTTTTCTGTGCTATATTGTACACAAATCATATCTTTATCAATATCCATTTTGTTTGCTGCACAAGCTTCCAATTGGACCACCCTAAAATATTGTCATTTGGGAAATGGTTAATATAATGACAAATTTCAAAATATTTTAAAGCAGAGAAGGAAGGGAATGCCAAAAATTTGCTGGATGTGTTAACCCTTTTCCAAACAAGCTCAGATTGTTCAACCAATTACCAGACGACAAAATTCTAGACTGGTCCAAATTCAAAGATGTTGCTGACGACAATTTTAAATGAATGAAATTTTACGTCTTTTGGTCTTTCTGGGTAGAAAACATTGTGGGAAATGTACTCTTGGTAACATTGGTAACCTGTCTCGCAAAAAGGGGCCAATTTGATTTGTGTATACATATTGAAATACAGAAAATATTGAGACAAAAGGAGAAAATGCTGAAATCAGCATTCTACTTTTGCCTTAATGTTTTCTGAAGCCCTTTCTATAACCCATTATTGCATAGTGACGCCTTTTGACTCCCCCACAAAAACCACCTTGGGAAAACACTGTGGAAAATGAAGAAATTTCTTGTGACAAGCAATTTCTTCACTTACCACAATGTTTTCTAACCCAAAATGGAAAGATTTTTCAAAATTTCATCAAGTCTAAATTGTCGTCTGGGACACCTTTCAAATTGGAACAGTCCAAATGCTGCCATTTGGTAATGGGATAAGGTGAATTAGAATGCATCAACATTTGGGAAAGGAATAACAGATAAATCTTGTGCACTTATTGCAGACAACAGAATGGTTAACCCTTTCCCAAACGGCCAAATTTAAGGGTGTTCCACTTCAAAAACTACTACAAATGACAATATGGAAGTTTTTAAAGATAGAATTTGTGTAAAATATGACAAAGAAAATATTAAGACAAAAGGAGAAACTGCTGGTTATCAGCAGTTTCTTCTTTTGTCTCAATGTTTTCCAAGCCTTTTCTATTAGGGATGTCAAAACCAGGTCTTGTTTGGGAAAGGGTTAAAGACAGAATTCACGTACAATTAAGTGTTGACAAATAGATCTACTGAAGCAAAAGGAGAAAATGCTTCTATCAGCATTTTCTTCTTTATCCTTCTAGTTTCCTCAAATTTTCTTACCATTAGGGGATTTACAATCGAGAGCTTGGTTTTTGAAAAGGCTTAACCTGTTACCAAACAGTGACACCTTTTGACTCCTTACAACATAAAGGCTTTGGAAAACATTGTTGAAAATGAAGAATCTTCATTTCCAACAATGTTTTCTATACAAAAACATCAAAAAAATGTACAGATCCATGCACTTTCATATTGAGCAAGTCTAAATTTGTGGTTTGGGAAAGGGTTAATGATTTTTAAAAAATTGTGAAAATTCTTGTCATGCTAATCCTGGAGTATTTCTATTAACCCATTACCAGATGGCAAAATTATAAACTTAAACTCTAAATTCAAAAATGTTGCAGATGGCAATTTCAAGTGAATATGAAATTTTTCATGTTATAATGGTCTTTCTGGGTAGAAAGTGTTGTGGGAAATGAAGAAATTGCTTGTCACAAGTAGTTTCTTCATTTTCAATCAATCTTTTCTGAAGCCTTTATCTTGTGGGGCGTAAATATTAATTATTATGGGAATGGGTTAAAACAGACATCATGGACAAAAATCAGCCTGTATGTCATCATATGCAGTCTAATCTTAGTCTATATTGCCTGTCCATCTTTTCAAATAAGAATTGTTGTATGATTGTATGATTCATTCCGAGCAACAGATAAGTGGGCGTGAAACCTTTTCATAATTTCACTTAATATTCATCAAAACATATGTCGTGGGTTATCATTTGAATCGTCACGTCAAGACGATTCCAATGAGTACCCACAACGTAGGGTTTGGATTTGAAATTAAAATTTTAGAATGTCTTCACCCCCAACTTATTTGTTGCTTCGATTCTTGTCATGCTGAGCCTTAGTGTTTCTGTTCAGTTTTTCATGGACAAAGATCAGCGCCAGTGTTCTCCCCAGCCAAATAAGCTGTATTTAATAGCCCATTACAGCTTAATCTAAGTCAGTGTTATGCTCCTGCAGCCCCTACAGCTTCAAAAGCACCCCACAGCTTTAAAATTTCTTCAAAATGGTCACCAAATAGAGGATTTTGAGTTAATTATGTCAAGAAAATGACGAATTTAGGCATTTTGTACAATAAATATGCATTAAAACATTATGTGAAAAGAAGTAATTGCTCAATATGAGCAATTTCTTTTTTCCTGTTAATGTTTTTATTCACAATTATTTGCATAAACACTGTATTGTAAGCTTCCAACGATACTGCTACTACAGCTTCAAATTATTCTGGGGAGAACCCTGAGCCTGTATGCCATTATGCAGTTTAATCTGAGTCTATATCGCCTGTTGATCTTTTGCATTAAGAATTGTTGTATGATTGTATGATTCATTCAGAACAACAAATAAGTGGGGGTGAAGGCATTTTGAATTTGTTATTTCCAATCCAAACCCTATGTTGTGTGTACTTGTTTGAATTGTCTCCATGAGACGATTCTAATGAGTACTGACAATATATTATAGTTTGATGGACAATAAAAGAAATATTGCATTTTCAAAAGCCTTAACACCTATCTTATCTGTAGCTACAATTCATGTAAGGCAAGCTTCCGTAAGCTTGGTAATGATGTTGTGGTAGTACTGGTATGAGAAAATTGCCAGGAACACATGGTTAGGTGTTCTAGTCGCTGTGATATGACCTTAGAAGTTAACCCTTTCCTAAACAAGACCTGGTTTTGACGCTCCTAATAGAAAAGGCCTGGGAAAATATTGAAACAAAAGAAGAAACTGCTGATAACCAGCAGTTTCCCCTTTTGTCTCAATATTTTCTATGTCATATTTTACACAAATCCTATCTTTCATAACATCAATTTTGTCATTTGTGTCAGTTTTTGAAGTGGGTCACCCTAAAATTTTGTCGTTTGGGAAAGGGTTAAAAGGTGTGTTAAAGACCTATCAACCATCATTCATGTAAGATGAGCAGCTGGAGACTAAGATGAGATGTTGTGTTGGTACTGGTTAGAGAAATGCCAGGAACCCATGGTTAGGTGCAAGACACAACGATCATTAATTAAGTGCTTATTATGTGATCCGTCATGCTAATAGGGACAATCTAGGAAATGTAAAAAGTATGGACCCTAGTCAGGCTGCATTGATAGCACAGACTGACTAAGATAAAAAAATCTCTTAACCCTTTCCCAAACAAGACCTGGTTTTGACGTCCTTAATAGATAAGGCTTGGGAAAACATTGAAGCAAAAGAAGAAAGTGCTGATAATCAGCACTTTCTCCGTTTGCCTCAATATTTTCTGTGTTATATTGTGCACAAATCCAACCTTCAGTAAAGTCCATTTTACCCTAAAATTTTCTCGTTTGGGAAAGGGTTAATCCTTTTTCCCAAATGGCAAAAAGTTAGGATGGTCCAAGCTGCTGCAGACAAAATTGATATATTGACCAAGATTGGACCTTTGTACAATATAGAAGAGAAAATACTGAGGCAAAAAAGAGAAGATGCTGATCATCAGCATTTTCTTTTTTTTTTTTGCCTCAATGTTTTCCCCAAACCTTTTCCTTTAGGGACGTCAAAACCATGTCTTGTTCTGGAAAAAGTTAGGTTAATTTTCTGATTCCTATCTTACTATGTAATAATAGTAAGGTTCATTTTCCAAATGTGACATCTGCTTGACCTCTGCTAAAGTCTTACCTGTTTCTTATATTGCTGCTTTTCAATAAAAACCTTGTAACTGCAGCTTAAAATAAGCTGCAGTTACAAGGTTTTCATTGAAAAGTGACAATATATAGGTTTTTTGGATATTCTCAATAGACCCCTTTAGTGTGACGGGTCACATTCATATGCATGCATTTTATGGTATTTTGAATTAACCCTTTCCCAAATAAAATCTTAATTCAATGGTGCCCCTAATAGAAAAGTTTTGGAAATATATTAAGGCAAAAGAAGAAACTGCTGATGATCAGCATTTTCACCTTTTGCTACAATATTTTCGTCTTCAAATCCTAACATTGAGGCTAAAGAATTTGGAAGTGTCTAAAAAAATTCGCTGTCCCACCATGGTAATGGGTTACATTCATTCATTTGGGAAAGGGCTAAACCTTTGATTATCTTTTGAAGCATTTTAACCCTTCCCCAAACAAGAACTGGTTTTGACGTCCCTTATCGAAAGGGCTTGGGAAAACATTGAGACAAAAGAAGAAACTGCTGATAACCAGCAGTTTCTCCTTTTGCCTCAATATTTTCTGGCCTATTTTGTACACAATTCCTTTCATCAGCAACATTAATTTGGTTTTTGCAGCAAATTTTTAACTGGACCTACCTAAAATTTGTCTGTTTGAGAAAGGGTTAAAATATTTTTGGAAAACTCTATCGTTCAGCATGACAAGGGTCAAGGTAGTCCATCCCTAATTAGGTTTGAGAGTCTTCAGAATTTTTCGTGCGACAATTTTAACATTCATTTCCTACCCGATGTTAACATCTATTACTTATCTGAACCTATTCGGGCAATAGCGTAATCATTCAGCGGTGGACTGTTCCTCCGCTGAATGTTTAAGACATTGCCTGAATAGTTGCATGAATCTCATTATGGATGGACTACCTTAATTTATGATTTTGTGTGGTTTGAGCAATTTATCATTGTTAAAGAGTTGTTAATTGTGAAAAGTGTAAGCAGTCTCACACCAGCACAAAAAGTGGACTCTTCCTGGTTCAAACCCTGGACTGTTGGGTTGTGTTTGCTCTGAAATATTGGGAGTTTAGTGCAAAACTGCTGTAGGTTCTTATAATTTTGTATGCGGTTACAGTAGTTTTGTGTTGAGCCCTTGAAATGCGGCAGTACTGTGTGAGATGCAGATTGTTAATGCAAGTCTGTTGTGAGAATGTGGAAATATTGCTGTACTTGTGGATAGAAAGATTCTGTACTTGTCTGTAAAAGGAAGAGGTTGCTTTGCGAGAAAAGGAGAAGTGGTGAATTTTCATTTTGTCAACTTTGCCTGCATATTTTGATTGCCATTCTAACTTCAATGTGGAACCAAAGACCATTTGAATTCTTTACAAAAAATAATTTACTGATCAAATCAAGAATGCCGTAATGTTGGCATGAAATTTAAAAAATAAATCCAACTTGTGAAATGGACGATTTAGAAAGCTTTTTTTTTGTTTCGGTCATAAATAACTTGTATGTCTCGAATGAGTGTGAGTGAAATAAACCGTGTTAGCTCTTAGGACAGCGAGAAGTGGCTCTGTTGATACCGGTCCCTGCGGATCCTGGCAGTCATATTTAGGCTTAGTTTAGGTTACAATAAGATTGTCAATTTTTGGTTCAACATACTGTAATTTTCAGTAAATTCTTGTTAATGCAGACAATCTAAAGAATGGTCAATGGCTGTTATATAGAACTTTCAATCCTTAATTCAAATCAAAATAACTGAATTGAAAAATAAACTTTAATTTGCATTTTCAAAACTTTTTTCTACTGATTTTTTAATTAAAATAGATAAGAACCTCTCTGTTCTAAAATTAAATGATAAATTTAATTACAACCTCTGTATAAATGAACTAAACTATTGAAAATTAGAATAAATATTTCTTATATACTTCAGGCTAGTACAGTCTTAACATGTTACCTTAAAATATACTCTAAAATAACAATTAACCTAAAATTAAGTTTTGGTTGGTTAATTCAAATCATACATACTGCATACTTGTATAATATAATATCTATTCTAGCGCATTCTACAATCGTATAGCACCAGTAAACATGCTTTGGGTAACTAAGATTAGGCAGTAAATCAATCGTTTCACAATGTAGTATCAAAATATACATCATGAGAAATGTAGTGCAGATAAAGTAACCCTTTCCCAAACGACACGATTTTAGGACGATCCACTTCAAAAACTGCCACAAATGACAAAATGATTGTTATTAAAGAAAGGATTTGTGTAACATAAGGCATAAAAAATATTGAGACAAAAATAGAAACTGCTGGTTATCAGCAGTTTCTTCTTTTGTTTCAATGTTTTCCCAAGCCTTTTCTATTACGGACGTCAAAACCAGGTCTTGTTTGGGAAAGGGGTAAATGGACTAAGATTGGATGTTGTGTTTTGTACTAGTAAAACAATTTGAATATCAGGAACAAATGATTAGGTGCAAATGCTACACAAAGTAATTGAAATATTGGTGATCACAGCATGAAACACAATTCAATGGATTTTCTTCAAAACCATTTCCATTTTCCGTCATTCAGAATAATCTTTCACCATGTAACACATCTGCCTTGCGTTCAGTTAAATTTAACGTTAGCAGCCACCAATTTTTTTTATTAAACAGTCTTACTGAACGCTCTGCAGAATAAACTGGTACCCGTAGTAGATTTCGGGGTCGGTAACCAGTCTTGGGTCTTTCTGTAACCCTCTGGGATTTACCAAACGCAATAGGACACTACCGGGTTCGAGGGATAACTCTAATTTACCTATTAGATTAACTCCCTTGAATCTACTGGGTAGTTCCGGTTGGATTTTACTCTATACGTCTATATAGAAATAGTGTTAATTCTAATAATCTGACATCATAATAAGTAAAAAAATATACGAATTTTTGCTCTTTTCTAGATAGTTATTTATCATTTGTAAACTGTAGAAAACAGCTTTTTTCAGAATATAATTTTAATGGGTTTATTTTCAATTCATAGATGATGCTATGCCGCGTGTCCTTATTTGAAATTAATTAACAATTTCATATCATGATTGTTTCATACTTTTTAATCAGGCTCCCCACTTCGAGTTTAATGGTTAGCATAAGACGTTGCAAATATGAAAACTTAAGTAAAATGAGGCATATTTTTCTTTCTGAATATGCTTTTAAATCATGGCAACGGATAGTTAGTGACCTATCTTCTAGTATAACATACTTAAATTTTATTGCTTGGAAAGGGATAAAGAATTAATTGTCTTCCGACGAAAGGAGATTGACACGTGTATGTGTATATCAGCCCAATCAAATTCCTTTGATTATCTAGCACGAGATAAATAACAAGTTACTGTGTATATCACACTAAACCAGTGGACAAAAGATCTATAGGAAGGACGTGATAAGTAGACACGACAACATTCCAACTTTCATCCCGCATTACGTAATTTTACAACTAATTGTCAAACAAAAATTCTTTTGGAAGTTTAATCCTTTCCCAAATTGCATCATGTCAAATAGACTGTTCTAATTTTGAAACGTTGCTGATTGCATGTTACAAAATATTTTATATCAAAGGCAAAATATGCATAAATCATAGTAAACTGAATACTAAAGGAAAAAGGAGAAATCACTTATTATCAGCAGTTTGTCCTTTCATATCATTGTTTTCCTAACCTATTTCTTATGGGGGAATCAAAAACCAGGTTGATGAATGATACTTGATATATAACAACAGTACATGGCAACTGATAAGAGGGGTAAACTCTTCTAAAATATTTTTTTTTTCAAATCTTCAACAAACCTTATGGCTATAATTTTGAATTGTTTTGACAGGATGATTCATTGAATACCCACAGCACAGGGTTTGATGAAAAATTTAAGATATTTTGCATTTTGAAACGCCTTAACCCCTCTTATCTGTAGCCCCAACCGGAAGCGGAACAACCCAAAATTTAAAGGGGAATAACTACCAAGGGAAATCACTCTATGAACTCGTTAGCGGCCCATTACCTAAAGCAAATTACATAACATATTTATATTTTCATTTACAAAAAAATCATGTATTGTAGGTACTGTAAGGCAATACAGAATCTATTTTTACAAATGAAACAAAAATTGAATTCCTAAATTGGACCTGGCCGCCATTTTTGTTAGCTTTGGCACACCACCTTCAAATTTGTGAGCCAAAAGTTGTTCATGCTAAAAGTTAACAGGTCGTTCAGTAGGAAAATGTTACGAAACATTAGCTCATTGAGCTAACATTTTGTCTTACTGAACGCACGGCTGAATGCTAGTATGGCCTACATCCTTTCTAACATTTGTCTCGTACAAATGAATGATTATACCATAGTGCAGATGGAAGTGCATCAGACTGTCACTTGAGAGGTCCCTGGTTCGATCCCCGGCTGCAACAAATATCTTCATGGGTGAAAGTTGGAAATTTTCAAAATACTGAACTTTTGAGCTGGGGGCCAGGGGGCCGCAGGGCCCCCGGTGGGTCCAGGGCAACGCCCTGGCCAGGGTTCCAGGGGGCCGGAGGCCCCCGGGAGCTCTCGAGAAATAGTGTTTTAAAAAACCCCAGGAAGGTGTTCATGACGCTATACTACCATCTTTTAGTGCAAGTTTTCCAGATCATTTATCATTAATTTAAAATTAAGTTTCAAATTATAACTCAATATGATGCAATGTTTTATTTTTTTCTTTCTATTTTGAAATAAGAATTGTTAGATTCTAGTATGACATGGCATCAATTTTCAAAATGTGCGCATATTTCAGGGTTTTGCTACCCTTGGCAGATCAGTCTTCTTGATTTATGAAAATAAAGTTTGGATTTTTTTCGGATACATCAATGCAACTACACTTAGCTATATTTGAATAACTATTGAAAGTTGACTATCTCAAATTATCTTGTAAAAGAGTGATACGACTCCTTCCCCCCCCCCCCCCCTCCCTTTCCAAATACTCGGTCCCTCCTTCCTTGCGAGACGCTGAACATTGCTTTTGTGTACACGTAGTTTCCGAAATTGCACTTTTGCCATCCCTCTTGAGGATATCTCTCGTGATTGGTATCATTTCAGTTCAGAAATATGTACGTAAAATTCAAGTCACAAAGATAACCAGGCTATAGAACTGTTTGTTTTGTGTAACTTTAGTCTATTTAAGCTCGTATTAATTACACAAATTCATGATAATCAAGAATTTGAATCTCCAACTCCAAGAACTTTTTTCCACGAATCAACTCCCTTTCTCTCTCCGCAAGATTATTTTTATTCCACGTAAATTTTTCGGTGATAAATAATAAGATATTTCATCGCAGAGATGTCGACTGCATCGGTCACTCGATGATTAATTTGAAAGCTAAATCATGCCGATTTGTTGCAGCTAAAGCAAAATTATAGATCTAGGTTATTTAGATTTTGGTCGGCAAGCGATGTCATTATGATACGAAGAAAATGATACCTTGTTAGTTTATTATCCAAAATTTCAACGGTAATAATCCAATCAACACACTATGAAACAGTCCCCGAAATAACTGAGCAGGTGTTGGCGGTGTTTTTGAAGTCACTATTTAAGGACAGATTGAGTAGACGCTACGTCATCATGATGTCATATTGGTTTTTTTAACACGAGAGATCCGACTGTACCACGTGCTTATTCATCCGAGAAGCATGTCAATCAACTTGCAAGTCAATGAATGGGCGGGGACAATCCTCTTTTTCAACCAATCTGTGTTTTACAAGCATTGTTTAGTAAAATATCTAGAAGTCAATCGTCGACAAAGAAAATTTACCCCGAGTCTCTTTCTAAATCTGTCACCCTTTACCGCTTTAAAAGAATATTAATTAGAACGGAGACTTACAGTAGAAAGATTTAATAGAAAATTAATTTCATGAAGAGTTTTCAAAAGAAAAGGTCGTCTTTTTTAGTGAAACGAAACATGTAGAAAAATGTAGATGCAGATCTACCTGATTCGTGCTTACACTTGCCGACGTTCGCCGACCTCTCTTTTAAATCCTTTCACGAACAAGCCTTGATTTCGACGTGATTGGAATAAATAGATAAGGAAACATTGAGAGAAAAGAAGAAATCGTCGGTAATGAGTCATTTCTCCGTCCCCACGATAAATACTTTCCATGCTTTAATTCAATCGATTTCTTTTTAAAGTAAGTTATGTCGTCTGCATCACCTTTAAAACTGGAGCAGTCTTAAATGGTTCTGTTTTGGGAAGGGGGTAAACAAAATGACGAAAATAAAAATTGGACACGAATGTATATGAATTACACATGCACAAGAATCAAAACGTGAGTGTTGAAAAATTTATTCTGGTATGAAACGAAGGTAAGAAAATGCCCATGACTTTGTGCCGTCTATGATCGCCTACCGGTCGCTAGATTTAGGCAAGCAAATCAACAATTTTAATTTATTTCCGTGGATCGATCTTCGGCGGCGGAAAACTCTTTGTTTAGTAATCGTCGGATGCATATTTCGGGATCGTCATAACGGAATTAGCCGAGTATTTACCAGTAATTTTTCGAATGAGCTCGTTTCTTTGATGAGATCCCGTGGGGTTTCCCATTGATAAGCTGACTAGATGTGTAATAAAATGTTTTTGTTCTGGTCTTCCCGGTATTGAATTAAAAGATAGGATCTCCAGGTATCTTCAGATCAACAAGAGAAAGAGGTTACCCCCCCCCCCCCCCCCCCCCAACTTTTCTCAACGGATTTACGCGATTTGGAAAAACGACCCCGGCGGCCGTCCAAAATACGGAAATCCGTAATAATACGGAAAACTTTCACCCATGTATCTTTTCTGATAAAATTGTCACCCATCAACGGTTTGATAATGGTTAAACCTATGTGGTCAAGCAGCATGATCAGTAAGGATGTTGTGGTAGTACTGGTATGAGAAATGACAGGAATCCATGGTTAGGTGCTCCAGCCGCAGCGATATGACCATAGCAATTGAAAGAGGCCCAGGACCCCAATCAATCGGCCTTCTTCACTAACAAATGAATGGTCACATGTGAATTCTCTGTTTAAAATAAACAGCAGCCTGATTGCACAAAGTTTGGTTAAATACTGTAATTATTCTAATGAATGCCCATATTCTAATAAATGCCCATCCCCTTAATCTCGGCTTAAAATCTGCTTGTTTCATGATGCACAATTTAAGTGAAAAAGGGACTAATTCTAATAAATGCCCATGCCCCTATTCAGAAAGAAAAAGATGCAAGTCATAGACAAAGATCATTTCGAACAGCAATGAAAAAGAGGATTTCCGGCCCTAAAACTGTTAACAGAACTATTGCAATGAAGGAATTTTGTTGAAAAAATGTATTTTGCAGTTCTTATAACAAAACTTTGCCAGATTCGACTTGCTTAACTTTGAGTTCATGAAATAACTCTTGATTCGCAATTTTTTACTAACAAAATTAGAACACCTCTTATAAATGTCCATCCCTACTTTTCCATCGACCGTGTTACTAATAAATGCCCTGGCGTTTATTAGAATAATTATGGTACCTGTTTTGGTCTTGTTCAGAATATTTAACCAAAACAGATATTTAACCATTTGATTAGCCCTAACCCATACTTATACGACCGTTTACATTGGTTTGGATGTTGTGTTTGTACTGGTGGGAGAATGCCAGGAGCACACATGGTTATCTGCACAAGCCACTACCAAAATTTTAACGAAAATATTGTTGAAAACTTTGTTAAAATCAAATTAATAATTACTGATTAATTTTTAATGTTACAATTTACAATTCTTCATCATAAATAATGATTACTTTTAAAACCTAGCAAATGATATTCAAGAAAATTGATTTAACTGGGTTAAAATTAAATCAATATTGACTAATTAATTTTAATGTTGCAATTTACAATTCTTCATCATAAATAATGATAAGTTTTAAAACCCAGCAAATGATATTGCAAGAAAATTGATTGTTTGAAATTGTATAATTATTTTAATAATGTTGAAAACCATGATCAGAAACTGTTTGTTCAAATCCCTGTTTGGCCAATATCCTCTCTGACATGAATGGATAAATCATATTGTCTGTGTTTTAGCAAAACCTCACAGCTCCAGCTTTAATCAAGCTGGAGTTACGAGGTTTTGCAATAAAAATAATATACAAATTTGGGATAAGCATCTGGTATAGCTTATGATAAATGACCTGATACAGCATCTCAGTCCATTAGCCTGGGATGCTTTGCCAGGTCCTTATCGTGAGCTATACTTGAGGGAGAAATGACAGGAACACCTTGATTGGTGCTCTAGCCTCCTATATTAAACTAAAAGTTTGTTGAATGTGGTATTATATTCCATTAATTTAATCGATAAGAAATGCTCCGTATGTAAAAATATCAAGTTTCAAGCAAGGTAAACAAACTCCTCTCCATTGTCTGTCAATGGCCTTAAAAGTCTGCATTCTGATTCTTTAACCCTTGAAAGTCTGCATTCGGATTCTTTAACCAATTTCCAAAAAAGAAAATTTTCGCTGCTCCTATTTGAATATACTGAAGACAACAAAATGTTTGTCAACAAAATTTAATTAATTTACATAACAGTAAATATTGAGAGAATCCGAGAAGATGATGGTCTTTAATATTTTCTTTTGTTCTAGTTTTCCAACGCTTCTTTTTTAGTGACGTCATAAACTACCTGTACTAAGGCTAAATTGTGTAAGATTAGTTATCAACAAACCACCTATGTGGGGGAGCAGCTGGAGACTCTGTAAGGGTGTTGTGGTAGTACTGGTATGAGAAACACCAGGAATCCATGGTTAGGTGCTCCAGCAATATGACCTTAGTAGTTTAAACGGCGTAAAACCCCAATAAATCAACAAACTTTTGATAAATTGCTGTAAAGCATCTTTCAGAATCATTATTAGGCAAAATTCAAAGAAATACGTAAGTTTACAATAAAACTTAAAACCATACCGCCATGTTAAATCCAATGTCAAATTTAGGGTAATTTAAAACAGCGATAGACCATTCTTTCTAAAACTAGGATCTTATCAGTGTTTCTCAGTGAGTGTAATTAGGAGGAACATCCATGGATCAATGTCCGCGCACAAGAGCGAAGCACAACGTTTCCAGCGCCGGAGGATATCGAGAGATCCAAGATTATCTAAAAGAAGGTCAGCTGACATAATGCTGTACCCTTTCGAAGTTGTCCATTTTCACAAGCTGGATCTCTGCACATCTTTTCAAAAACGACAAAATTTTAAACTGTTGCTTTTTCTTAGCTACTGTAGATGACAAAATTGATAATCATTACGTCTTTAAAGACTTGGGAATAAAAAATAATTTTAAAAATGGTATTTGGTTCCACAGCTTTTTACTGGACAGTAACTTTAGCAGGGCTCAGTGTTGAAAGGTTCTAACTGCATAATTATATGGCCAGTTAGAACTTTTTATAGGTCTCAATAAATGACCTAGCAGAGCATCTCTAGCTAATAGCTAGAGATGCTCTGCCAGGTCATTTATCTGGAGCTATAAAACTCTGCCCTTCAACAAACAAGTTTCGAAATTGGGAAAGTTAGAATGGCAATTATATCAAAGCCCAAGAATACAATTCACAGGTGTTATTGCAAAACCTTGTATCTACAGCTTGATTAAAAGTGTAATTACAAGGTTTTGCAATAGCACTGAAAGTTTTAACATTATTCATCAAGGGCATTAAAAAAATGCAGGCAAGATTGACAGAATGAAATCTGATCACTTCTCCTTTTCTCGCGAAGCATCCTCTTCCTTTCACAGACCAGTACAGAAACTTTCCATCCACAAGTACAGGAATATTTCCACATTCTCACAGAAGACTTCTGTTAACGATCTGCATCTCACACAGTACTGCTACATTTTCAAGGGTCCAGCATGAAACCATTGTAACTACATACAAAATTATAAGTACTTACAACAGTTTTGCACTAAACTCTCAATATTTCAGAGCGAACACAACCCAGCAGTCCAGGGTTTGAACCAGGAAGAGTCCACTTTGTGCTGGTGTGAGGCTGCTTACACTTTTTGTGTGTGAAAAAATAAATAAAGCATATTGAATTTGAATAATCTCTTTATTCCATACAAATCCAAGTTGTCCCCCTGTAATCTCCCCTTCCTTTGACCCTTTACCCTTTTGATACAAGTTCTACCACAATCACGGTGGATATCCCATGTGACTTGGGAAGCGTTCACACCGAAACATTGTCCACTACAAGCATGCATTGTTGAATTTCTGAGCCGATACTTTTGATACTTTACAGATTCTGACGAGATAAAGTGCACCATATGTGCCTTTCAGAGGGCCATTCCAGCCCTGCATTCAGTAAGACAAAACGTTAGCTAACAGTTAGCCGTTTCATTCGGAATACTCCGTCAATTCTGCGAATGTTGGTAATGTTAGCTAACAGTTTGTCTACTGAACGCAGCCCTGATTCTAACTCACTCTGCACCATTTCCCACGATTTCTTCAAATATTCAAACGAAAGCATTAACCCATTACTGCACTGTGACGCCTTTTGACTCCCTCACAAGAAAAGGCTTGGGAAAACATTGTGGAATATGTAACAAGCAATTTCTACATTTTCCACAATGTTTTCTAACCCAAAGTGTAAAGATTTTAAAATTCAATCAACATGAAATTGTCGTCTGCAAGACCTTTTTAATTGGAACAGTCCAAAATTTTGTTGTTTGGTAATGGATTAATCTTGAATGTTTGAAGAAACCATGGAAGTAGGTGCAGAGTAAGAATCAGAAATGACAAAGGCCCATACCGTGCACTTTATCTCGTCAAAATCCGTAGAGTATTAGCTGAGAAATTCAACAATACATGCTTGAAGCGGTGTGAATGCTTCCCAAGTCACATGGGTTATCCACCGTGCCAGTGAAGGAAATACAATGCTGGAAAAGGAGTCAAACCTATTACCACATGAGTAGAATGGTATATTTTACAGCAATATTTCTGAATTCTACTGCTCATTCATGTAATGGAAAACAATGTCGAAAAAGAATAACCCTAGGTTTTCATGTCCCTTTTCAAGCATTCCTGTTCTCCAAATACTTACAACACATTACTAGACGACAAATTATCAGACCAAAGATGCAGGTTATTTGGGGTAAAAACAATGTGGAAAAATTGGAAACTGCTTGTTACAAGCAATTTCTTCATTTTCCACAAGGTTTTCCGAAGTCTTTACCTTGTGGGGTGTCAAAAAGCACCATTATGCAGGAATAGCTAATAGTCTGTAGTTAAATATTGAAAGAAAAGGAGTGCCTGGTTAAGGACATCAAACATGGGTTAAATAAGGACATCAAACCTACGCGTAAAACTTGTTCAATAATGTTTCCCAAAAGAGCATAATAGCCTTGTTCGATAATCACAGATTTGCAGCTTGCAATACACCAGGATATACCACAGCTTTTCTTCAAAAACCTAGTAACTACAGCCTGTTTCAAGCTGTAGATACGCAGTTTTGCCGAAAAAAAAGCGATATATTTACACTAGAACTCATTCTTCATCGGATCATTCTTTCCACAACTGTTTTCAAGAGCTGTCGTTCTACTCATGTTGTAATGGGTGACACTATTAACCATTGTCATGATAATGTACAATGTATATCTTACGATAAATGACCTGGCAAAGCATCTCTAGCTAAAAGCTAGAGATGCTCTGCCAGGTCATTTATCGAGAGCTATACATGAGCCCAAAACCCTTCTCTAAACAACAAAGTTTTAGCCGACGACAAAACAATTTTACATTTCACTAGAGCTTTCCATTACATTTAAGCAGTCAAAATTTCTGAGGTTTAGGAAAGGGTTAATTCAACATCTATCATGACTAAGGTAAATTTATGCAATATTCTGGTCAATGATGGCAATCAAGAAAGGATTTAAATAAAATTTCACAAGATAATGCACATGTTTTTCTTTTTGTGTGTGTGTGTTTTGGGTAGAAAACATTATGGGATATGAAGAAATTGCTTGTCTCAAGCAATTTCTTCATAGTCCACAATGTTCTCCAAAGCCTTGATTTTATGTGACATCAAAAAGCATGAATGTGTGGGAATGGGCTAAAATGACCATCAAGAACAATTCTACCAGTTTGCTTATCCATTGAGGTGCACTTATTCATGACCAGAATATTACATATCATTTTCCAACATTGTATTTCCTTCATTGTTGTGTGCTTGTATCAAAAAGGTAAAGGGTCAAACATATAATATATTAGCCCTGTCCCAAACAGCAAAGTTTTTGGATGGTCCAATTCAAAAGCTACCGTAAATGACAAAATGGATGTTGATAAAGATTGGATTTGTGTACAAATACAAAATAGCATGGAAAATATTGAGGCAAAAGGAGAAAATGCTGGACACCAGCATTTTCTTCTTTTACATCAACATTTTCTAAAGCCTATTCAATTAGGAATGTCAAAACCAGGTCTTGTTTGGGAAAGGGTTAAATAAAAGATCAAGAATATACAGCAATTCCTCGTTGTAAATGCAAAACCTCATATCTAGTTTTTGGAAAATTTCAAAGGGGAGGGAAAAAAGTGTAATAACTTTTCCCAAACTGAAATGTTTTACTTGAAATTTGGACATATCGTTCACAAATAATGTGTCATAAATACTAATCAGTAAAAATATCTCAAAACCTGCGAGAATTGTCTAAACTGGGCACCAAAGTTTGTACTTTGAAAATCGCACAAATCGACATACGAGGTTTTGCATTTACACCGACAATATACACTAAATGATGAAAAGGTCACTCTGAAAAGTATAAACAAGTCAGGATCTGGAAAAAGGTCCGCTACAGCATTTGAGAACAACATAGATCTAGTTCAGCCAGCGCATACACACAGTCTGATCAAGACCCATGTTATTCTCCAAAACGACTGGGTTTTGATGTTCCTAGTAGAAATAGATAAGATAAACATTGAAAGAAAAGAAGAAATTGCTCATAATCAGTAATTTCTCCTTTTCCCTCAATATTTTCAGTGTTACAGTGTACAACAAACACATTTTGTTTCCAAGTTATCCGTTTTGTCTTCTGCAACTCCTTTTAACCCATTATCACACAATGACTATCTTTGACTCCCTACATGATAATGGCTTTGGAAAACATTGTGGAAAATGAAGAAATTGCTTGTGACAAGCAATTTCATTTTTCACAATGTTTTCTATTTGAAATGGAAATATTTTCAAACTTAAAGTTGTCATCTGCAACACCTTTGAATTTGAAGCTGTCTGAACCTATCAATTAACCCTTTCCCAAACAACAAAATTTTAGTTATCCAGTTCAATAGCTGCTACAGCTGACAAAATTTATGTTTATCACAATTGGATTTGTGTACAATATAGGCCGGAAAATATTGAGGCAAACGGAGAAAGTGCTAATTATCAGCACTTTTTCATTTGCCTCAATGTTTTCCTTACAAGTCCATTCCATTACAGTTCTTATTTGGGAACGGTTCAAGACCTTTGGGATATGGTTAGTACAACCCAGAAATTATGTTCTATTTGCCACCAAAAAGTTTTAGAAAAGTTATCCGTTTCTGTTAAAGCATTTCCCTTTAACCCATTACCAGACAGCAAAATTTTAGACTGGTCCAAATTCAAAGAAGTTGCATGCAACAATTTCAATTGAATTGAATTCTACTTATTTTTGGTCTTTTGGGGTGGAAAACATGGTGGGAAATGAAGAAATTGCTTGTCACAAGCAATTTCTTTGTTTTCCACGATGTTTTCCAAAGCCTTTAGCTTGTGGAACATCAAAAAGCGTCACTATGTGGTAATGGGTTTGGATTTGAACCCAGAACCCTTCATTCCCAAAGCCAGCATCTGACCACTAGACTATGACGTCCAAACAAGACTGGCAGTGGTAATGTCCTGAACTCGTAACACTCTAAAGAAAGTTCTATTGGCGTCTAATTTGACATTGGTAATGCTCTTGAAATCTTGGTACCAAAGGGGTCGCTTGTTAATCAGTTCAAATCTATCAAAGTGACACCGTTCCAACACTCACTCCACCAATAGTAGCGACAGCATCCTGTAAACACATCATAGTTATGCTAAGCAAACAGATACTAGGAGAGTGTGAAGGCATTCTTAATGTTTGATTTCAAATCCAAAACCAATGTTGTGGGTACTCATTTGAATTGTCTCGTAGAGACGATTCGAATGAGTACCCACAACATAAGGTCTGATCAACAGTTCATAATATTTTGCTTTTAAAAAAGCCTCAACTCCCTCTTACGTGTAGCTCGTTATGTAAACTAACTTTAGATCACATCAATTTTGAAAATTGGAATAGATGTTTTATGACCCAGTATTTTTTCCCTTTGCCTTAATATTTTCTATGCCATATTGTACACAAATAATATCTTTTATCAACATTCTTTTTGTTATCTGCAGCAGCTTAAGCAGTCAAGTTAGGGGGTAGTGACAGTGGATTTCCAATCGACAAATTTATGGGGGCGAAATATGTGAATATTTTTTACAGCTAAGTGGTTTTCACACATTCTTTTTCTTATAGCACCGTTTTAGTAATCAAAGTACTAGCGTTTGACAGGTGAAACAGTAGAATTTGTGTTACAATCGGTAATCTTTTGGTATATTTATGGGGAATTTCCCAAGACAAAAGACAACAATATGGCTGCCATTAGATCATACACTTGCTATTTATGCCTACAAGCTGTAAATATCACTTTGAATGACACCAAAAATGCAGGAAAAGGCTTCTGGATACTGTCAACGAAAACATTTAGTCAAGGTTTGCTCACCCAATTTTTTCTATTGTTCTACTAGATTGTAACAATTTGTGAGTTAGATAAACAAGAGGGCCATTGGCCCTGAAGCGCTCACCTGATATAACAAGAGATGTTTGTAAAACATATATGCCCCCTCAAGGGCCTACATTCGATGTAGGTCAAAGTCCAAGGTCAAGTTAACAAGGTCCAAGGTCATGGTCAATTATGAAAGGTCTTGGTAGGAGGTGTCTATGTGTGAAATATCAAAGCTGTATATGTAAAAGTAAAATGAAACATAGGCCAGGTTAAAGTTTTTAAAAGTAGGCCAAATGCCAAGGTCAAATGTGAAAGGTCTTAGTTGGAGGTGTCCATGTGAGAAATATCAAGGCTGGAGGTGTAAAAGGACATGATATATATGCCTGGTTTCAGTCTTTTTAAAAGTAGGTCAAATTCCAAGGTCAAGGTTGCAATATTCAAGGTCATGGTCAAATGTGAAAGGTCTTGGTAGGAGGTGTCTATGTGTAAAATATCAAGGCTGTAGGTGTAATAGGACATAAGATAAAGGCTAGGTTAAAGATTTCTAAAAGTTTGTAAAAATCCAAGGTCAAGGTCACACAGGCCAAGGTCATGGTCAAATGTGAAAGGTCTCGGTAGGAGGTGTCCATGTGTAAAATACTGAGACTGTATAGGTAACAGGACATGAGATATAGGCCTAGTTTAAGTTTTTTAAAAGTAGGTCAAACTCCAAGGTCAAGGTCCAAGGTCATGGTCAAAAGTGAAATATCTTGGTTGGAAGTGACCATGTGTGAAATATCAAGGCTGTATATGTAAAATGACATGAAATATAGGCCAGGTTAATGTATTATTAAAGTAGGTCAAACACCAAGGTCAAGGTCACAAGGTCCAAGGTCATGGTCAAATGTGAAAGGTCTTGGTCGTAGGTGTCCATGTGTGAAATATCAAGGCTGTATGTGTAAAAGGAATTGATATATCGGGCAGGTTTAAGTTTTATTTAAAGTAGGTCAAAGTCAACGGTCAATGTCACAAGGTCCAAGGTCATGGTCAAATGTGAAAGGTCTTGGTAAGATGTGTCCATGTGTGAAATACCAAGGCTGTATGTGTAATAGCACATAAGATATAGGTCCAGTTTATTTTTTTTAAAAGTAGGTCAAACTCCAAGGTCAAGGCCACATGGTCCAAGGTCATAGTCGTATGTGTTAGGTCTTGGTGGGAGGTTTCCATGTGTCAAATATCAAGGCTGTATGTGTAAAAGGACATGATATATCAGCCAGGTTAAAGTTTTTTAAAAGTAGGTCAAACCCCAAGGTCAAGGTCACAAAGTCCATGGTCATGGTCAATTGGGAAAGTTCTTTGTAAGATGTGTCCATATGTGAAATATCAAGGCTGTATTTGTAAAAGGTCATGAGATATATGCCAGGTTTAATTTTTTTTAAAGTAGGTCAAACTCCAAGGTCAAGGTCACAAGGTCCAAGGTCATGGTTAAATGTGAACTGTGTTGATAGGAGGTATCTATGTGTGAGATATCAAGGCTGTATGTGTAAAAGGACATGAGATATAGGCAAGGTTAAGAATTAAGTGTAAAAATCAACAAAGGGCAATAACTCCAAGAATTTGATTGGCAGAGTTACGGTTCTTGTGCACTGCACCTCTCCATAATGAAATCTATTCACCTGTAAAGTTTCATGATTCTACCTTACATATTTTTTGAGTTGTGCTCCGGACAAGAATCAAGTTAGAAAATCAACAAAGGGCAATAACTCAGAAAATTTGATCGGCAGAGTTACGGTTCTTGTGCACTGCACCTCTCCATAATGAGATCTATCCACCTGTAAAATTTTATTATTCTACCTTACATACTTTTTGAGTTATGCTCCGGACAATAATCAAATTTGAAAATCAACAAAGGGCAATAACTCCAAAAATATGATCGGCAGAGTTACGGTTCTTGTGCACTGCACCTCTCCATAATAAGATCTATTCACCTGTAAAGTTTCATGATTCTACCTAACATAGTTTTTGAGTTATGCTCCGGACAAGAATCAAGTTTGAAAATCAACAAAGGGCAATAACTCAAAAAATTTGATCAGCAGAGTTACGGTTCTTGTGCACTGCACCTCTCCATAATGAGATCTATCCACCTGTAAAGTTTCATGATTGTACCTTACATACTTTTTGAGTTATGCTCCGGACAAGAATCAAGTTATAAATTCTACAAAGGGCAATAACTCAAAAATTTTGATCGGCAGAGTTATGGTTCTTGTGCACTGCACCTCTCCATAATGAGATCTATCCACCTATGAAGTTTCATGATTCTACCTTTAATACTTTTTGAGTTATGCTCCGGACAAGGTTTGGTCTACGGACAGACCGACCGACCGACCGACCGACCGACCAACCGACCGACCGACCGACCTTCCGACCGACCGACCGACACTTGCAAATCAATATACCCCCATTTTCTTCGAAAGGGGGCATAATTAATTTTTTGTATACCAATTTTCAGGTTGATTGGACAAAAAATGTGACCTCTAGGGTGCACAAAAGTTTTAACTAAGATTTAACCTCGTGACCTAGAATTGATCAAGACAATCATTCTGATCAATTTTCAGGTTGATTGGGCAAAATGTGGCCTCTAGAGTGCACACAAGATTTTTCTAAGATTTGACCTCATGACCTAGTTTATGACCCCAGATGACCAAATTCAATCTTGTCCGAGAATTGATCAAGACAATCATTCTGATCAATTTTCAGGTTGATTGGGCAAAAAAATGGCCTCTAGAGTGCACACAAGGTTTTTCTACGATTTGACCCCGTGACCTAGTTTTTGACCCCAGATGACCCAATTTCAAACTTGTCCGAAATTTCATCAAGACAATTATTCTGATCAATTTTCCGGATGATTGGGCAAAAAATGTGGCCTCTAGAGTGCACACAAAGTTTTTCTAAGATTTGACCCCATGACCTAGTTTTTGACCCCAGATGACCCAATTTCAATCTTGTCCAAGATTTCATCAAGACAATCATTCTGATCAATTTTCAGGTTGATTGGGCAAAAAAATGGCCTCTAGAGTGCAAACAAGGTTTTTCTAAAATTTGACCCCGTGACCTAGTTTTTGACCCCAGATGACCCAATTTCGAACTTGTCCGAGATTTGATCAAGACAATCATTCTGAGCAAATTTCAGGTTGATTGGGCAAAAAATGTGGCCTCTAGAGTGCACACAAGGTTTTTCTAAGATTTGACCCTGTGACCTAGTTTTTTACCCCAAATGACCAAATTTCAAACTTGTTTGAGATTTTATCAAGACAATCATTCTGAGCAAATTTCAGGTTGATTGGGCAAAAAATGTGGCCTCTAGAGTGCACACAAGGTTTTTCTAAGATTTGACCCAGTGACCTAGTTTTTTACCCCAGATGACCCAATTTCGAACTTGTCCAAGATTTAACCAAGACAATCATTCTGAGCAAATTTCAGGTTGATTGGGCAAAAAATGTGGCCTCTAGAGTGCACACAAGGTTTTTTATAAGATTTGACCCTGTGACCTAGTTTTTGACCCCATTTTGAACCTGTTCAAAATTTGATCAAGACAATTATTCTGAGCAAATTTCAGGTTGATTGGGCAAAAAATGTGACGTCTAGAGTGCACACAAGGTTTTTCTAAGATTTGACCCCGTGACCTAGTTTTTGACCCCAGATGACCAAATTTCAAACTTCTTTGAGATTTTATCAAGACAATCATTCTGATCAATTTTCAGGTTGATTGGGCAAAAAATGTGGCCTCTAGAGTGCACACAAGGTTTTTCTAAGATTTGACCCCATGACCTAGTTTTTGACCCTAGATGACCTAATTTCAAATTTGTCCAAGATTTAACCAAGACAATTATTCTGAGCAAATTTCAGGTTGATTGGGCAAAAAATGTGGCCTCTAGAGTGCACACAAGGTTTTTCTAAGATTTGACTCTGTGACCTAGTTTTTGACCCCAGATGACCCAATTTTGAACCTGTTCAAAATTTGATCAAGACAGTTATTCTGAACAAATTTCAGGTTGATTGGGCAAAAAATGTGGCCTCTAAAGTGCACACAAGGTTTTTCTAAGATTTGACCCCGTGACCTAGCTTTTGACCCCAGATGACCCAATTTCAAACTTGTTTGAGATTTTATCAAGACAATCATTCTGATCAATTTTCAGGTTGATTGGGCAAAAAAAATGTGGCCTCTAGAGTGCCCACAAGATTTTTCTAAGATTTGACCCCGTGACCTAGTTTTTGACCCCAGATGACCCAATTTCGAACTTGTCCGAGATTTCATCAAGACAATCATTCTGAGCAAATTGCAGGTTGATTGGGCAAAAAATGTGGCCTCTAGAGTGCACACAAGGTTTTTCTAAGATTTGACCCCGTGACCTAGTTTTTGACCCCAGATGACCCAATTTCGAACTTAACCGAGATTTCATCAAGACAATCATTCTGAGCAAATTTCAGGTTGATTGGGCAAAAAATGTGGCCTCTAGAGTGCACACAAGGCAAAGTTTGACGTACGACGGACGACACACGACGGACGCCGGACACAGCGGTATCACAATAGCTCACCATGAGCACATTCGTGCTCAGGTGAGCTAAAAAGAAATATTGTCATTTCATGAATAACTTTGAAATTTGGTAACATGAAGATGCTTTATTTGTCTGTATGTCCTGAAAATTTGCAAGGAATCCATCAAATGAGTAAAAAGTTATGCATGATTTTGTGTACAGGGTATCAATTCTTAGAAATTTCTTCGAATTAATTCAGATGTGAGAGACGCGTCAAAGGTCAATATTTGGCAGTAAAAGGGTTAATGTATTATGAAGATTGCAAATCATACATCATCTTGAGTGTTTTGATTAGTTTATGTCCAAAATCATCATACACTGGTGGTGAACTCGGACAAAGCGAGGAACATTTTTCATGAACACAAGGTACAGATACTTCATTGCACATACGGATGTTTGTAAACAATACACGTGGCATTTTGTTTTACTTCTCTTTCCGTCTTTTTTTAAAGGATGCACTCAAATGGAAGTTACTAAGGTATGTAGATATGATTTATGATACGCACGAAAATATCAGTTTTATCGATCATTATTTTCGAATGGTATAAACGGATTGCAAGTGCACAAAGCGCATATTGAGTTCATGTGGGTTGATCTTAATCGCCCGAACGAAATGGTACGATATCACTGTTTATGTTTATCTATTTGCATTGCAAGTATACAAAAAAGACATATAAATGTACAAATAAAGGCTGTAAATGGCAGTTTTCGGTGTCATGTCCTTGAAAATCATTGTGCGGTTTCTTCGTGACAACGTTACAGCATGTTTGCGATGTTATCTTTTCCAGCTACGGTGTTTTATGAGCACATGTTTGATAAATTAATCGATTGCACTGTACTTAACGGCACATTTAAACATTTATTCGGTAATATCGCACTGATTTGAGCATCTAACCATAGATTTCATCATCATCATCATCATCATCATCATCATCATCATCATCATCATTTTTATTGTTACCTTGGAGTTTCACCGGTAAGATTTTCGTTATATGCCTTCTTAAATTTGGTACAGGTGGAGAATAAGCTATTAAATGAGAACAAGATGGATCTTGATCAGACAGTGCACATGCAAAGTCTGATCTGGATCCATGTTGGTCGCAAAAGCCTAAATGAACG
Organism: Fragum sueziense; assembly: GCA_963680895.1. Classification (NCBI taxonomy): domain Eukaryota; kingdom Metazoa; phylum Mollusca; class Bivalvia; order Cardiida; family Cardiidae; genus Fragum; species Fragum sueziense. The sequence continues at coordinate 50,571,745 of OY804597.1, forward strand.
TTTCCAGATCTATGCTGTAATATTTGTCATTACCATTATCACCATTTATTCTAAGGAGGATCCACTGCTTCACACATCCCAGGCCCGTACGAACAGGGGGACTCTGGAGCCCCCCCCCCCCCCCCCTCATAGTTGGCAAAAATGCCGAATTTTCATCATTTCACATTTAAAACTTATGGCAAATCTAATTTAGTCACCCCCCCCCCCCCCCCCCCCCCGAATATTAGACACTGGACTAGACAGGGCCCATATGGAATTGCTTTCTACGGGCATGCATTCTAAAGTATACTAACGGGAAAAGTTAACAGTGCGCATTTCCTTTTTAATTAACACCTTGATTGCATGCGGTACATGAATAAAATTTTACAAATGCACATTTAATCTTTTACTTTCAATAATTGTCAATTTATCACTATACTTGTTATTACCGTAACAATTCCTGAAAGTGGATAAGGATAAGATTCGCGTTTACAAGACATTTTCGAGTGTGAACACCGTTGGTATTAATACATGCTATGCAATTGTCCTTAGAAAACAATAGATACTGTCTAAACCACTGAAGGTAATGTTGTCAATAACATCGTAGCAAGACTATGGGTATCGCAAGACGTCTGAAACGGATGGTCTAATACGTTAATCAGCCTCTACTGCTGATAGAACTCAACCCAGGAAGCAATCTATCTGTAACGTTTGCCTTTTTCTGTCGATTTCACAGGTAGTAGTCCCGATAATGGTTGTCTTGTCGGAATGACGTCACGTGTAGACGTTGGATGTGTTGGAATCGTCTCAAAATTGTAGCATGGCAAGAAAATCGAAACAGTCTAATTAATGGGGTAATTCGACTGTTTTCGATTTACTTGCCATGCTTCAATATCTTGTATTTATTTCGGTACATTTATGAATAATTCTAAAATTGGCGACCATTTGCATTAGACAAGTGGCTACTTTCTTATGACGGGGAGTATATTTGTGCTAATATGATTAAATCCATTTGTTTCAATATTTTAGATTTCTGGAAGATAAAATGTTAAAAAAGACGTTTCACTACATTTCTCCTGAAACAAAAGTTTACGTTCATGATCTGTTTTCATGACTTTATAACATCGCCGCCAAACAATACGACGTTGTTCCCGCGTTTTGTGTAATTGGCGTTGAAGAACGTATAGCTTATTGTCATACAACTTCTACTTTTTCAAAATTCAGTTTAACCTCTTAACAATACAATGTCCAATAGGATATACAAACTAAAATCAAAATTGAAATTAGCATGTTTTTGTGTATATTATTATACGCATGTGACATGTTTCCATGGTGATTTCTTTAATTTAGGGCGGTGGAACTTTCCTATTTCTATATATTTAATTCTTATACCTATGTTTATATATTTTTTAAGTTCTGCTTCAAAAGGCCACACTAATACTTAATGTACAATGACTTTGTAAATATGACAGTCCAAAAAACTTTCAGACAGTTTTCAAGAGAATTTTCGTCGCTATGCATTCCGACTTTTGTATTTTTCCCAATATTATTGTTGACAGATTACGTCAAAATCATTGTTTGGGAAAGGGTTAAAATGTTTCACTCATCAATAGGAAGAACACATGAATAAGAGATATCGGTTATGGCAATCAATTGTGTGCTAAAATAGACTTGGTTACTGTTCTGTTTTTTATAAAACGTTGGTATTGGTATAAAATGTCGTAAGTACAGCTTCAAACAAGCTATAGTTGCGACGTTTTACATTTACATTTACGGAATGCCATCGTAGTCCGAAATTAATCACTGCTTTCTTGATAAAATTGATCCATATTCAAAGACGAAGCAATGAAATACATTATGTATTTCCGAAACAGTTTCCCCCATTTAGAAAGGTTTGGAAAAACATTGAATCAAAAGAAGAATAGATCTATACTGAAAATAATTTGACTCTTTTTTTCTTAATATTTTCCTTTCATATTTTCTTATTTAGTACACATATTTTAACTTCTCAACATAATAAATTAATGTATTTTGACACCAAGAGCAGTCAGCTAGAGAAATTGGCGGACGGGTAGAAAAACGGACGGACGGGCAAACGAAGCACTTTCTATATGGTGGCCATTACTGAAAGCCTTCTAATTGGGGGCTGCAATACCAGATAGGCCTATTGTTTTGGAAATGATTATTGTAGACCATTTATTCGTCTTTGAAAAAGAATGAATTTTATCTACTATATATAGACCTAGTGACGTTTTTTCGGACAAACACAAGTGCTTCGTCGGTGTAAATCTAAAACGTCACAAACTCTACTTTATTGAAGCTGTAGTTACGGGATTTTATAACAACACCTACGATTTATCCATATTTAACCGAAAACCCATTCTATTGTTAGGACAAAAGTCATTGCAATTCGAACAGCCATTGAAAATGTTCACGGTATCATAAATAAACCGTACAAGTCCCCTTCAAAAAACGTTAACTACGATTTTCACATCGGAAAAAAACTTCTACTCCAAGAATTGTAATACCAACTTCAGAATCAGTCAGAGAAATAAAATAACAAAACTGACAATAGCCTCTAAGTGTCTCTCCGATTCGTCCATATTGTTTTGGGCGGATAAACACGCGCAAATCGTTGTGTACATGCTCAAACTAGTAAAACTGGTTTTTAAACGCGCATTTAAACATGAAGTATCTGTACCTTGTGTTCATGAAAAATGTTCCTCGCTTTGTCCGAGTTCACCACCAGTGTCATATAGTACAGGACTTTTTCAAGGGTTTGGGGAAGACACCCGACGCTGGTAAAAAGGGGAAAAATCACATGCGGCATCCTAGTTTTGGGGAAAATTGTAAAATACAGAAATAGTACTCTTGATAGGCTAAAACCCTCTTATACCCACTTCTATAGACTTGAGAACAAGCAGGGCTAGTTTGTAAAGCTGCAGTAATTGTGGAAAATGTTTACTTTTCATTTTATTTGGGTTTAAAGTGTGATTTCATTGAAATTTGTCTTGGGATTTAGAGGGGAAAATTTATATTTAGGGGAAAAAAGTGAATTATTTCTGGAGGGGAAGACACAAGAAAGCAGTGTCACTTTCTTTAGGGGAAAAAACCACGTAGTATTTAAGTAACTTTTTAAAAATCATTTTATATCATCATTCATAGTTTGATATAGTTTCATATAGTTACTATAGTAGCTTTTAAATCATTAATACCATCATAGGGTGCAGCTATCAAATTGGATCAGTCTAGATCATTATCATCTGGATGTGGGGAAGGGTGAATTAAATTTAGATCTTACTCTTTATAAAAGAAAGAAAATTGTCTTGCTCCAACACAACTGGTCTCCCGCCTTGTCCCTCTTTGTTACAAGTCCACCTTCATTGTGGTTCATTGGTCAGCTGCGCCAGGTACTGTTTTGGCTCTGTCTACTGCTTCCCTGACTGAAGAAAAGATTATACCATTACCAGACGGCCAATTTTTGGACAGTGTCAATTTGAAACATGTTGGCCTGCAGACGACAATATCAAGTTCATGAAATTTCAAAAATCTTGGTATAATCCTTTCCAAAGGCAAAATTTTAGAGAGATCCACATCAAAACCTGCCACAGATGACAAAATGGAAGTTATTAAAGATAGGATTTGTGTAAAATATGGCATAGAAAATATTGAGACAAAAGGAGAAACTGCTGGTTATCAGCAGTATCTTCTTTTCTTTCAATGTTTTCCCAAGCATTTTCTTTTCGGGACGTCAAAACCAGGTCTTGTTTGGGAAAGGGTTAAAAAACATTGTGGAAAATGAAGAAATTGCTTGTGACAAGCAATTTTTTCATTTTCCACAAGATTTTCGCAAAACTATTCTTGTGAGGGAGTAAAAAGGGATCATTATAACACACAAAGCAGCTTACTTTCACGCCACATTGATTAACCCTGTTCCAGACAGTCACATCTTTTCATGCAGCTAAATGTCAAAACTAAAAGCTTTGGAAAACATTGAAGACAGGACATACAAAATGTGTTTGTGAACCACAAATGCCCCCGAAATGCACATATTTCTAAAATGTTAAGCTTTCGTGTAAACAATTGATAAGGGTTAACAGATGACTTTGAGGAAGGTCATGTTGCTTGAAACAAATAGATGTCATTGAAAGAAAGTTATATACCAAATTTGAACTTTGTATGTCCAATATTTTTGGAGAAAAGGCCAATGTTTTCAGACAGACAGACACGAGTAAAACAATATGCCCCCGATCTCTCAATACAGGGGCATAAAAATACCAGATCAAATATATTTGTCATTCCGACAGTTGGATCAACTTTGTTGTCTATAACAAAATTTTGATATTTGTCAAAGCGGCTGGCCCACATGACTTTTTGGAAACATACACAATGTTGGCTTCAAGGTATGCAGTTTTTTTCTTATTTCTCCGCTTATACTAAACAGTTTTTCATGAGATAAAGTGAACCCTATGCAGCTCCTTGGATGGCATCATTCCCGGTTCTAGCAATACGATTCTAATGAGTTTCCACAACAGAACATCGGGTTTGATTTACAAATAATGAAATATTGCATTTAGAAAAGCCATCATCCCCTTTTATCTGTAGCTCTGAACAAACATAGTAATTGATTATCACTTTTCAACAAAAACCTTGAAACTGCAGCTTGGTTTAACCCTTTCCAAAACAAGACCTGGTTTTGACGTCCCCAATAGAAAATGCTTGGGAAAACATTGAAACAAAAGAAGAAATTGCTGATAACCAGCAGTTTCTTCTTTTGTCTCAATATTTTCTGTGCCATATTTTACACAAATTTTATGATTTTTATCTTTAATAACTTCGATTTTGTCATTTGTGGCAGTTTTTGAAATGGACCACCCTAAAATGTTGTCGTTTGGGAAAGGGTTAAGCTGCAGTTACGAGGTATTTGTTGAAAAGCAGACAGTTTTCTTACTTTGATCTCTATTTCCCTTCACCAAGTTCTTTCCCATCTTGTCCACAGCTTTGTTTGTTCGTTTGTCTGTGTTAAACAGTCATCTTACTTGCCACACATTGTAAAACCCTCAGTAGGCGCTTAGTCTCTGTTTAACAGCCCTGTAAATTGAAGAAAAGATAAAAATTCCAACTGTTTCATAAGGTTCAAAACAAAGCGTTTACATTATATCTAGACCGAATTCGATTCAGACTATCATTTGAGCAACTGGCTTTTTAGTTGCAATAATCTAACCAAAACCTTTTTTAATCTTACCAGACCAATACCAATCATCACGTTGGTGACTATGATATAGGTACTGGCTGTTCCATCTGTTGATTTCAAGCTATTCATAGAAAAAATACTGATAATGAATCATCCAGCATCTTTTCTCCTTTGAATGGGTAAGTAGAAGAACACATTATCGACCATTGTAAAATCAGAACTGAACTCAGTGTTTTTTCTCCTTCTTAGCATGGGTCAGTAAAACGGATCCATTCCCAATGGCAAACTGGGTCATTTTTCAGGGGTCTTGCTACCAATTTTTGTTTGGGGCCAGGGGCCAGTGAAATTGGGAAAATAGCGACATTTTTACCTGAATTGGGAAAAACTAAAACAAGTTTGTATTCAAACTGTCCCTCAATTTCAGCTTAAACCAGACTGTAGTCTTGTAAAATGCATAACATACTCTTATTTAAGAATCTAGTCTAAAACTGTCTTCAAAATGTTTGTAAATGAAGATGAGGTGTTAACAATAAATGGGGCACTCTGCGTCCTCTTTGGGAATTTTCACTAGAGAATTGGGGGAAAAAAGATACTTTTTGCCATTGGGAATGGGGCCCAATAACGGCCCCAAATTTTGGCAAATGAGACCCCTGTTTTTTTTACCTGTTCCCAAAACAAACAAGGTGTCAAACTGTCACAAGATACGCCCGTAACACTGCTTTATGTCGACAGGGGGAGCAGGTTGGTAAAAGTTTCATGGTCCTAGCTATTATATTTTTCGAGATATGCCCTGGACAAAAATGAAGTATGAAAAATAACAAAGGGCAATAACTCAGAATTATGGTTCTTGTGCACTGCACTCCCCTTTGATGAGATCTATACACCCATGAAGTTTCATGATCCTAGCTATCATACTTTTAGAGATATACTCCGGACAAGATTCTAGTATGAAAAACAACAAAGGGCAACAACTAAAAAAACAGGCCAGGTAGAGTTATGGTTTTTGTGCACTGCACTCCCCCTTGGTAAGATCTATACACCCATGAAGTTTCATGATCCTAGCTATTATACTTTTAGAGATATACTCTGGACAAGATTCAAGTATGAAAAACAACAAAGGGCAATGACTCAAAAAATAAGCCAGGTAGAGTTATAGTTCTTGTGCACTGCACTCCCCCTTGGTGAGATCTATACACCCATGAAGTTTCATGATCCTAGCTATTATACTTTTAGAGATATACTCCGGACAAGATTCAAGTTTGAAAAACAACAAAGGGCAATAACTCAAAAAATAAGCCAGGTAGAGTTATGGTTCTTGTGCACTGCACTCCCCCTTGGTTAGATCTATACACCCATGAAGTTTCATGATCCTAGCTATTATACTTTTAGAGATATACTCCGGACAAGATTCAAGTATGAAAAACAACAAAGGGCAATAACTCAAAAAATAAGCAAGGTAGAGTTATGGTTCTTGTGCACTGCACTCCCCCTTGGTGAGATCTATACACCCATGAAGTTTCATGATCCTAGCTATTATACTTTTAGAGATATACTCCGGACAAGATTCAAGTTTGAAAAACAACAAAGGGCAATAACTCAAAAAATAAGCCAGGTAGAGTTATTGTTCTTGTGCACTGCACTCCCCCTTGGTGAGATCTATACACCCATGAAGTTTCATGATCCTAGCTATTATACTTTTAGAGATATACTCCGGACAAGATTCAAGTATGAAAAACAACAAAGGGCAATAACTCAAAAAATAAGCCAGGTAGAGTTATGGTTCTTGTGCACTGCACTCCCCCTTGGTGAGATCTATACACCCATGAAGTTTCATGATCCTAGCTATTATACTTTTAGAGATATACTCCGGACAAGATTCAAGTTTGAAAAACAACAAAGGGCAATAACTCAAAAAATAAGCCAGGTAGAGTTATGATTCTTGTGCACTGCACTCCGTAATGATGAGAAGAATATAACTGCCAAGTTTAAAGTCAATCGGACTTAAGGTGACAGAGTTATGCTCCGGACAAAGAAGTGGACGCCGCCGGACGCCCGACATCACGGGTGATCCCATAATACGTCCCGTCTTCGACGGGCGTATAAAAAGCTGACTCAACATTAGAGATTAAATTATTACATGATAAATGTTCAATAACTGCTGATCTGACATTTTTTCGATACATTTATATACTGTGGAAGTCGAAGTATTCGTACGTTTGATTTTTGCATAATTACTTGTAACAACAGCCCTGATTGGCTCAGTCGGATTTCTCGTGCAATCAGATGTCTTGTTACACAGTTTACACGAAAACTTGATCGTAAGATGTTTAGTAATACGGGGCCCTGGTCACACCCTCAATGCTGAATCAAAGTCAAAATCATTCCATGGTGGCCACTCAATAACCGCCTTCATCAGTTGATTACAGTGATCTGCTAAGATTCTATATCTAAGGGGGGGTGGGGGGGATTTGGTGTTGGGACGAAAAAGCTCTAAGACTATCACAATCACAGGGCGTGACAGAGCCAGACTAGCAAGCTTGCACAAATTTGAAAAATCCTCAGAATCGTAAGTCATAACAGGGCTTTTCCTCCTTCTATAACAGAGGCTGAAATTCGGTGGCTTCCCAATTGGAAAATGGCTCCTTTTTTTCAAATTTCAAAGAAGAATTTCCCAATGTTCAAAACTAAAATTCCCCAAATTTGATAATAATGATCAATTACCTACTGGCAATTCTAGTCACAAAGAAGAAGTGTGTGAGTGTGTGTTCTCTTATATAGTAATTCTGGTTATAAAGTGTGTTTTTTTTTTAAGAAAATTTATTTTCATTTGAACATTTATCCTCCTGTGTCTTCTTTTTCCCAATTTGACCAAAATCACGCTAAAATTTCCTAAAATGACTGACCAGGGCCCCTTCCCAATTTCAGGAAGAAAAGCCCTGCATAATGAGGAATCAGGGTCAGAAAGGCCCGAAACCTTTTTGGACTGGGCCTTTTTGGTCAGTTTCAAGAGTGGGCCTTTCTGGACTGGACCTTTTTGGACTGGGCCTTTCTGGTTTCGGGCCTTTTTGACCATATACCATAATGAGATTCCACGAAGCAGCTGTTGAAGGCCTGCCAGGGGTCTTGTTTACCAAAATTTTGGTCTCTTATTGGGCCCCATTTGCAATGGCAAAAGTACCTTTTTTTCCCAATTCTCTTGTGAAAATTCCCAAATGAGGACCCAGAATGCCCCATGTTGAGACCTCATCTTCATTTACAAACATTTTGAAGACAATTCAAATTGGGACCGAATTGACCTAATTTAGTAACTAAACAAAAGTTGCCTGACTCAATTGCCCTCTAAGGATCTACCTCCTTCGGTTTCGAGGATAACTGTTGCTCAGCATTTCAGGCGCAAAAAAAGTCTCATTTAGCCGAAACTTATGAGAAACACTGAGTTTTCAAGGGCTTATTGTACCAAATTCTTCATCAAAAATGTAATTTGCTGTAAGATTTTTCTTCCATTTAGCCATTTTGAATGAGATTTCAGTCACAAACAAGAGCCGTCACAGACGTATTATGCTCCCCGAATAAGTGTTTGTCACAAAACAAAAACGATCATACATTAAGCCCCCTTTTCCCATGACAGCTCATTTGTACACACATTATTTATAGAATATGGTCTAGAACATCCTATTTATTACATGAGCACAAAATTTCATTAAATTCTGCCCATTAGATGATGAGAAATAAGAGAAAAACTAATTTTTACACTAAGGCCCCTTTTTCCGTGACGCAGCCCTAAATTTACAAACGGAGAAAACAGTCCCTAGGTATTGACCCAGGGAGTTCACATGTGAAGTTTCATTGAATTTGGTCCAAGGGTTGCTGAGATATGGCTGTGGAAGGATGGATGGACGGACAGCGTGGCGACTATATGCTCCCCCGAAATTTTTTCGGGGAGCATAAAAATGAGAATTTGCACAACTCTCGCCCCAAAATGATTTGGCCTGATCCTAATCCGAGTCTTCTCTGATGTAAATACGCTCTTTGATATTTTGATTTTTCGCTATTTACATCAGAGAGCGTTGCTCTTTGAAAAAATCAAGAAGTTCTCAACAAATTGTTGCGCATCGTTCACCGTCCTATCTTAAACGCTATCGTTAAAACTCCTGATGATTTCGATCAATGAACCATTTATTGTCATACATGTTGAAAAACACCCAAAGAGTATTTCTAAAAGGTTTATAGGCAATGTTTTTCAACAACCCTCACCTGAGCAGCCTTTGTTTACCTTGACCTTCCATTCAAAACCAAAGGTTATACTCTTCCAGCAGGCCGATTTGAAATGAAATTTTTGGTCAGGTATGACAAAAAATTATTTATTGATCTATACCCTACAGTGTTTTACCGAGTGATTCGATATGATACACAAAAACAAAGCTTCACTACTTGTAACGTTACCGAACTTTCCGCTGTTTTCAAAGAGCAACGCTCTCTGATGTAAATTATTTACTTTGTTATTTTGATTTTTCGCTATTTACTAAATAGCGAAAAATCAAAATATCAAAGCAGCGTTTTTTCTCGCCAATTGGGAAAGATACCTATATCCCTACGATTGGGAATTTTTCGCGTCGTGAAATCTTCAAATTGGGAAAAGATTAATTCACAAAATTGATGAATTGGGAATCTTAAAGGTGCATCTTAATCTATCATTAGCGGCCAAATTTTGCACCACATATCATTGTAAGGTCTTGGTTTAAACAGGAACATACTTGTGACCATATATTTTGACCATTTATTATATTTCTATATATTTAGAAATTGTTGAAAGGTAGATAATGCTGAAATCCAGCATTCACTCCAATTCTCTCAATACTTTCCAGGCATTTAAAGTAACATTACAGAGGTCCCATTCACGCACATTTGTGCGTAATTCACGTAGAGAAAGAAAAAATCACGCACGCAATTTCCAACCTACGGGTGCATGCACGCATTGATTTTCGAGACGAAAAATTAAAATTTTGTTACAAAAAGATACATGTGTAATTGCAATCGACGATAAACCCTCTGAAATTCCACCCGAATAGGTATAGCACGACGCTTCTTTGTTTACATTTGTTGAATTTTACGATGGGTTATTTTTATGTTCACTGTCTACGAAAGACAACTCTTCTGTCTTGGAAGAGTTGTCGTTTGTAGGCGGTGTGCGCCTATGGATTGGCCAATCGCCGAGCGTGTATCAAAAACGTCATTGAAACGTCAGTCAGCTATTCTGCAACAAAATGTCGCAAAAGAGACTTCGATTTTGGATTCAAAGGTAAAAACACTCTGACTGGTCAATCAGAAGGAACTGCACAAGATTCGAGCCAATCCCAACAAACGGGCGAATTGGAAGGAAATTAGCCAGGTCAATCTGAACAAAAATCGGTCAGTAAAAAGTGGAGAATGAAACATTTCCAGAGTGCTTGGGTCTCTGAATTTTATTCAAAAAACCTGAAAATGTCAGATAACTTTCTCAAAATTGATCGGCAGAATCTAAATTCTCGAGCAAATGGAAAATATTGAGGAAAAGGGGGCTGTTCAAATGCATTTTCTTTCTTTTCTTCAATACCCCCCCCCCTCCCTCCCCCTAGCTTTAAAGGGATAATAGCTGTGAAAAAGGAAGAAATACCACAAAAAAAAATATTTTTTGTGTTATCGAGGTCTAATCATCTGATATTATGAAAGAAGTCTTTTCCGCCTGTAACAGAAATGTGTATTTGCGTATTTTCCCCCTTTTACAATGTATGTCAGTAGGTAATGTTTACAATTTCAAGTGCGAGTCGGAATTATCCGAGTTCTGAACGGTAAAATACGAAAGTCAACGGAATTTATTTTCAAATCGTGTGCACGCATTGAAATGACGTCAGAGAATATAAACAGTAATATTGCAAAATGTGACCTGTCTCGGTAAAAGGGATCTTCTGGTAATTGTTAAAGTACCAGTCCTTGTCAATCTATGAAGACTGCAAAGACTACCCAGGATCGGAACTTTTTACTCTAAGTTAGTTTTCTGAATCAAGATTGTTCTTCCTATCTACCTATAATATATTAAATATCCGATTTCAAAATTCGAATGAGGTTGGTGTCCGATAGATGTTATCTCAAAATTCAGTTTTCAACTAACTTCATAGAAGCACGCCTTTAGCGTGACGGGACACGTTAATACGGATGAGCACTGACTCTTTCCCAAACATGACCTTGTTTGAATGCCCTTACTAAAAAGAGTTCAAAAAGCATTCGTGCAATATGAGGAAACACTGATAACCAACATTTCCCCCTATTGCCTAGATATTTCACCAGCAGTATTTTACTAAACCCTATGTTTATATACTCATTTTGTCGTCTACAAAACATTCAATATTCCAATTTATGAAAAGTTAAAATTATTGCCGCATGGGAAAGGGTTAAGTACAACAATTTACTACAATTTGAGGTTAACCCTTTCCCATACAAAACCTGATTCGGACGCCCCTATTTGCTAAAGCTGAGGAACCACCGTGACAAAAGAAAGGAATGCTTATTATTAGCAGTTTCTCCTTTTGCCTTTATATTGTCTAAGCTATTTCTTAAATATTTTACATTTTCAATGCCATTTATTTTGCAGTTTGGATCCGATTTCAATTGGAAATGGAAACAGTTATTTTTTGTCGTTTTGGGAAAGGGTTTAACATTATTCATAAGAAAGCACGCACTGGAATCCCGTGGAAATCGAAATGTTTCAAATTTGTGACCCGTCATGTTAAAAGGGACCGTATGGGAAGCGTGGAAAGTATCGACCTTGGTCAGTCTGATCTGACTGCGCAGACTGACTAGGATCGGAACTTTTGATTCAAAGGTTATTTTCTGAATCTAGAATGGTTTATACATCTTACCTTATTTACATTTTCCAGAAGCAAAAAATTCTTGACATCTGTTGAGTCTGGTTCATTTCGCGAAATTTGATTTTATAGACTTCCCATTAGGCCCTTTTCTGCGTGACGGGCAACATTCATGAGATAACGGGAACTCATTTAAATTTGTGACGCACACTTTCCTGTGTATCACATGATCAACCGACTGTATACGGATGTTCACGGCTGTGACAAGTACCCGTTATGCTATATTTAGCCACGAATGTAAACATATTTTGAGCGCCGTGGAAATGTGAGAATACCAACATTTATACGCTTGTTGTGGGTAAACCGCGCATGGTTACTCGCTTGAAATACGGTCTTTCTGCATCTTTTTGTTCATACTTTAAAAAGGTAAACCTTTTTTGAGGCAAATAGACAGTTTTTTCACAGCTATTATCCCTTTAAGAATAATTTTGCTCCAAAGACATTGTTGTTTGTGAAAGGGTATGCTTACTAGTTTTGGTCCGTACAATAGTGCACTCCCAAATTTTGTGATGCACTCCCAATAATTTACCTCAGGGGGTGCATGCACTCCCAGAAAAATAAGTGAGTGGGAACTCTGCATTAATTGTGTTGTCTGCATAAAAAATTCCTGTTATTTTCACAGTGACACCATTCCAAGACATTGTGGAAAGGGTTAAGAAAGCATTGGAGCTAAACACAAAATGTTTGTAGATGTAAATTCTTCTATATGTTCTAATCTAAATCTTTTCCTAGCTACTTTGGAAGTGTTTCTATTTTGGGAAATGATGCTTTGGTCTGTTGAAAGCTTAGAACTTTGAATTTGGATCTGTCTAAAAAGAATTCAACTTCTCAGTAACCCATGTAAACTGTTTGGATGAGATATTTCTAGTCAAACTAAAATGTATGGCATGATTGGCCATTGGGAACGGCACATAAGATCATTGGGAACGGTAGCTATGGAGATTGGGAAACGGCCTGTACTAAAATTGGGAAAGAGCCTGTAGTCATTGGGAAAGGTTCCTTTTACAGGTACTAATTATAGTAGGGGAAAAAACCCTGCAAAGAGCGTATTTACATCAGAGAAGACTCGGATTAGCCTGATCCCTGCTCTTTTCAATGAGAATTATCATGAAAAAAGAAATGCGGGTTATCAAATTTCAACAAGACCTCCTTCTAGAGACTACAGCCTGGAAACATTTATCATTGTGGGCCTTCTCCAACATTTGCTTAGTCGGATATAGGTAGTATCCGAATATGTGTACAGTTTATCATTGAATTCCACTATGTGAGCCTATTAAGTTTCTTATTCAGTTCAATACATTACCAATTTGTAAATTTTAGATAAGTTTACTTACCCAAACTTGTAACAAGGGATTGCATTACATAAATGCGTGTAAAACATGTGAAAATACAGATGAACCACGCAGATCGCAGGGCGCGCCATGTTGTTGTTGTCGTAAATTCAAATTTTAGTTGTTGTTGTTCCATCCAGGAATTGATGGTGTCACACTAGTCTAAAATCTTTTTTCCCAATTTGATTCAGTAAAGATTTGTCAATTGGGAAAGAATCAAGTCATCATCAGCATCAGAAAACTAGGTGCTAGATCTATTTAAAAAGTATAACTCTTTGAAAAAATCTGTCCCAAACAGTGTAAAAGGAAATTTCACTTTTGCAAATCTTTTAGATTTGATTCTATTTATTGGGGTTTAACATATTTTTCAACTGCTATGGTCATATCATGTCAGCTGAAGCACCTTACCATGGATTCCTGTCGTTTTTCATACCAGTACTACCACAACAGCCTAACCGAGCCTCCAGCTGCTCGCCCACAGGTTAATGATATCAAACCATTGGTGGGAGATAATTTCGTCTAAAAGGATATTTGCCACAACCAACATTTCAAATATTCTTTTAGACATAGAATATAGTGAAATATGCGTATTTTGTATGTATGTAACAGCAATACAACCCAAAAAACATTCTAAAGGTAGTACCTTGATTTTTTTTTTATATGTTTCACGAACAGCATAAAAAGAAATTTCTGTATTTCAAATCTTCTTTTAAACATATCAAATACCGAAGAGTGTTGGATCCTTCCATTGCATGTATCAGCAACATAGGCTATGTAATACATAGCACAATGATACCACTCTTAAGGTAGTACCTTGATTTATATATTTTTTTGGATTAAAAACTTCGCCTTGATTCAGGGTAGATAACTGCAAAGGAGATTGGGATGCGTTTACAGATCTATGATAAAATCAACCCTTTCCCAAACAGCAAAATTTTAGGGTTGTCCAATTATAAAACTGCTGCAGACAACAAAGTGGATATTGATTGATACAGATTGGATTTGTGTACATTATAGAATAGAAAATACTGAGGCAAAAGGAGAAACTACTGGTTATCAGCAGTTTCTTCTCTTGTCTCAATGTTTTCCAATGCCATTTCTATTAGGGACGCAAAAACCAGGGGCCCGTATTACTAACGATCGTACGTTTGATTTTTCCATAATTACTTGTAACAAAACCCCTGATTGGCTCAGTCGGATTTCTCATGCAATCAGATGTCTTGTTACTCAGTTTACACAAAATTTGATCGTAAGATGTTTAGTAATACAGGGCCCCTGTCTTGTTTGGGAAAGGGATAATATACTGTGCACATAAAGTTTAGCACACTTGGAAAATGTCCTTTCCTAGTCAAAAACTATTCCAAAATCCATAAAAATAAAACTCTAATGTGTTTGAAAATTCAATTTTCTAGCGCTTCCTGAAAATTTTGTTTCAAAATTCTTAAGCGTTAGTTAGGTATCTTACGTTTAAGTGCACAGGGGTCAGATTTCGAAAGTCAAGCAAATTTCAATGACGCGAATGTCCAGCATAAGCAGCTAGGACCGCCATTCAATGTCTTCCCATGTTGCAGAGAAGCTTCCTGACCACAGAGAAAGGAATTTTGCCCATTCATACTGCAGATGACGCTCATTGCCAATGACGTTACAGACGTCATTACTTTCTCTAGCCTGACGTCCAACAATGTTCTTTGTGTGTTCTTTTGCTGGTGATTAAGCAGTTCTGGCGTAGATCATTCTGTATGTTCCTTGGAGTAAGTGGGTGGTGATTATCTTATTGAAATATCACAACGTTGTGTCGTTGTAAGACGGTCCAGTGACAGGTTGGATAATTTCATTGCAGTACCCTTGCACCGTTTGGTTGCCATTAACTGAAATGAGGTCTGTTTAACTGTTTTCATCTATTCCTGCCTAAAAATGACGCTGCACTCGACGCAACCGTCTCGCTGAGGACGTTATTGGTATCAAGCCTTACGCATCTTCTCCAACCACAAATCCTGCCGTCAGTTAATGACACGTAAAATGGGATTCGTCCGGACATCAGTCCAATGTCTCCTGAATCAATATCGATGTGTCAATACCCACTGACGCCTTGCCTGTCGATGCTTAACGTCATTTGGCGTAAGATCGGAGGACCCTAATGCAAGTTGTGTTGAGCCTGTTCCGGACAGCCTGATCACTAACGGTATACCTTGTGACGTCCTGGAGGAGTAGCACTAAATTCTTACTAGACAGGAATTCGAAACGTCGTCAAGACGTCGCTGTGAAACAACCCTCCCTGAACGTCGTTTTACACGGTCTACAAGATTCAGGTCGGTCGTTGGTGGCTAAAGTTGCATAAACCAAGTACCATAGGCGCGTAATTGTCAATTGGAGACAATTGAAATGCAAAGCGACATCTCTAACAGACATACCTGCTTGGAGCATGCAAAGAGCTCTCTGACGTCGAACTTACGTCATCATTTCTCGCCTTCCCATAATCAATTTCAAAGAATTTGTAACAGTTAAATTGATTCTGCTAACAGATCTGTGTAATCGTGTGTTTTTGGACAAGCTAGACATTATCGATGTCACTGCACACGTGCCGCACATGACTTTTGCTTATCTAGACTTTGTCCAATACACTGAATGTTCACTCTACACTTGCACTGTATGCGTAATGGTTGTCGATCGGGACAACTGAACAGCACAAAGCAATGTTCATTTAATTATCATAAACTGAAAAAATAATGTGTTAAAAAACGTGCTAAACTTTTTTTGCTCAGTATATATTTTTTTGGAAAAAGAACTTCGCCTTAATCCAGGGTAGATAAAGTCTGCAAAGGAGATTATGATATGTTTACAGATGACATAATTAACCCTTTCCCAAACAAGACCTGGCCCCAGTTTCTCGAAAAAACTTAAGTACGTTCTCATGCTCAGATCTGAGCAACATGCTCACATCGTGTGAAATCCACATGAACTTCAATCGAACACCCTTCAACGTTGGAAGTTGAGCATGTTCTCATGAGTTTTTCCGAGAAACCAGGGTATAGTTTTGACGTCCTTGAGAAAACTGGCTTGGGAAAACATTGAGACAAAAGAAGAAATTGCTGATGATCAGCAATTTCTCCTTTTGTCTCAATATTTTCTGAGCTATATTTTGCAAAAATTTTATCTTGATCAACATCCATTTAGTCATCTATAGCAGTTTTTGAATTGGACCATCCTTAAATTTTGTTGTTTGGGAAAGGGTTAATCCAAATGTCAGAATAAAAGTTCTCAATGATGAAGTGGAAATATTAAGGAAAATAGAGAAAGTGCTGATAAACAGCATTTTCTTCTTTCTGCTGCATAGTTTCGACAGCTTTATAAATTGCCTTAACCCTTTCCCAAAAAAGATCTTGGTTATGACGCCTCTGAAATAAAAGGCACGAGAAAACATTGAGGCAAAAGTAGAAAAAGCTGGTAACTAGAATTTTCTCCTTTTGCCTCAATATTTTCTTTGCTATATTGTACTCAAATCTTATCTTTATTCACAAATATTTTGTCGTCTGCAACTGCTTTCGAATTGGGTGACATTAAGGTTTTGTGGTTTGGAAAAGGTAAAACGCCTCATTCTTTGGGAAGGTTGAAAGTAATTGTTGAATGACACACACTTGCCAGATACCACTGTGTATAATCATGTGACTTAGAATTTCTGATAATCTTCATAACGTTTTTAACACTTGACCAATTTGAATTCGGTTTGAAGCAGAGAAGGTGGAAAAATGTCAGGAATAACATGGACATCGTGGATTTTTGAAATATGAACTGCTAAAAAAGTTATTGAAGATAACCCAAAATTTTGGTTTATCTTCAATAACTTTTTTATCAATTGACTTTTCAAAATTCAACCACGTCCATCTAATGCATGACGTCTGTCCACCTTCTCTGCTTCAAATCGAATTCAAATCGGTCCCGTATTGACAAAATTAAATTGAAGGTTTTCTGAAATTGTTGCATCACGTGATTGTCCACAGTGATAAAGGGGGTAAAAACATTCTAGATTTGTTATTTCAAATCGAAACCTTATGTTGCGGGTACTCATTGGAATCGTCTTGTTGACACAATTGCATTGAGTACCCACATCATAGGATTTGATTTAAAATAAATATTTTGCTTTTTGGTAAGACTTTACCCCCTGTTATTTCAAATCCAAACCCTATGTTGTGGGTACTTATTTGAATCGTCTCCACAAGACATAGGCTTTGATTTAATTTAACCCTTTCCCAAACAAGACCTGGTTTTAACGTCCCTAGAAGAAATGGCTTGGGAAAACATTGAGACAAAAGAAGAAACTGCTGATAACCAGCAGTTTCTCCTTTTGCCTCAATATTTTCTGAGCTAAATTGTACACAAATTCTATCTTAAACAAGAGGGCCATTGGCCCTGAAGCGCTCACCTGACAGGCCCATAGGAAGCAATTTCATAATGGGGGGCTATAGACTCTATCCTAAATATTGGGGGGTGGGGGCTAATTGGGATTTCCCCAAAATTTTAAGTGTAAAATTAAGAAAAATTGGTATTTTTGGCCAACTTTGGAAGGGTTTAGCCCCCCTAGCCCCCCTGTTCCTACAGGCCTGCCTGACATAATAGCTTTCTGTATATGGTGTGTCTGAGCCTCCAAAATGATCACATTTTACTAAGATTTGTGGCCTGTATAAGATAATCATTCTGAAAAATTTTCAGCTTGATTGGGCAAAAAAAATCCCCAAGACTGGACCCCATGACCTAGTTTAGGACCCCAGATGACCAAATTTTGAAATTGTCTGAGATTTTATCAAGATAATTATTCTGACTAGGCTGATTGGGCATAAAATGTGGCCTCTAGAGTGCACACAAGGTTTTTCTTAAATTTGACCTAGTGACCTAGTTTTTGACCCCAGATGACCCAATTTCAAACTTTTTGTACATTTCATCAAGACAATTATTATGAGCATATTTCAGGTTGATTGGGCAAAAAATGTGGCCTCTAGAGTGCACACAAGGTTTTACAAAGATTTGACCCTGTGACCTAGTTTTTGACCCCAGATGACCCAATTTCAAACTTGTCCGAGATTTTATCAAGACAATCATTCTGAGCAAATTTCAGGTTGATTGGGCAAAAAATGTGGCCTCTTGAGTGCACACAAGGTTTTTCTAAGATTTGACCCTGTGACCTTGTTTTTGACCCCAGATGACCCAATTTCAAACTTGTCCGAGATTTCATCAAGATAATCATTCTGATCAATTTTCAGGTTGATTGGGCAAAAAATGTGGCCTCTAGAGTGCACAAAAGGTTTTTTCCAAGATTTGACCCTGTGACCTAGTTTTTGACCCCAGATGACCCAATTTCAAACTTGTCTGAGATTTCATCAAGACAATCATTTTGAGCAAATTTCAGGTTGATTGGGTAAAAAATGTGGCCTCTAGAGTGCACACAAGGTCTCTCTAAGATTTGACCTAGTGACCTATTTTTTGACCCCAGATGACCCCATTTCAGGCTTGTCCGAGATTTCATCAAGTCAATCATTTTGAGCTAATTTCAGGTTGATTGGGCAAAAAATGTGGCCTCTAGAGTACACACAAGGTTTTTCTAAGATTTGACCCTGTGACCTAGTTTTTGACCCCAGATGACCCAATTTCAAACTTGTCCGAGATTTTATAAAGACAATCATTCTGAGCAAATTTCAGGTTGATTGGGCAAAAAATGTGGCCTCTAGAGTGCACACAAGGTTTTTCTAAGATTTGACCCTGTGACCTAGTTTTTGACCCCAGATGACCCAATTTCAAACTTGTCCGAGATTTGATCAAGACAATCATTCTGAGCAAATTTCAGGTTGATTGGGCAAAAAATGTGGTCTCTAGAGTGCACACAAGGTTTTTCTAAGATTTGACCCCCGTGACCTAGTTTTTGACCCCAGATGACCCAATTTCAAATCCGTCCAAGATTTTATCAAGACAATCATTCTGAGCAAATTTCAGGTTGATTGGGCATAAAATGTGGCCTCTAGAGTGCAGACAAGGTTTCTCTAGGATTTGACCCAGTGACCTACTTTTTGACCCCAGATGACCCAATTTCAAACTTGTCCGAGATTTCATCAAGTCAATCATTTTGAGCTAATTTCAGGTTGATTGGGCAAAAAATGTGGCCTCCAGAGTGCACACAGGGTATTTCTAAGATTTAACCCCGTGACCTAGTTTTTGACCCCAGATGACCCAATTTCTAACTTGTGCGAGATTTCATCAAGACAATCATTCTGAGCAAATTTCAGGTTGATTGGGCAAAAAGTGTGGCCTCTAGAGTGCACACAAGGTTTTCCTAAGATTTGACCCTGTGACCTAGTTTTTGACCCCAGATGACCCAATTTCAAACTTGTCCAAGATTTGATCAAGACAATCATTCTGAGCAAATTTCATATTGATTGGGCAAAAAATGTGGCCTCTAGAGAGCACACAAGGTTTTTCTAAGATTTGACCCTGTGACCTAGTTTTTGACCCCAGATGACCCAATTTCAAACTTGTCCGAGATTTTATCAAGACAATCATTCTGATCAATTTTCAGGTTGATTGGGCAAAAAATGTGGCCTCTAGAGTGCACACAAGGTTTTTCTAAGATTTGACCCAGTGAGCTAGTTTTTGACCCCAGATGACCCAATTTCAAACTTGTCTGAGATTTCATCAAGACAATCATTCTGATCAATTTTCAGGTTGATTGGGCAAAAAATGTGGCCTCTAGAGTGCACACAAGGTTTTTCTAAGATTTGACCCAGTGACCTAGTTTTTGACCCCAGATGACCCAATTTCAAACTTGTCAGAGATTTCATCAAGACAATCATTCTGAGCATATTTCAGGTTGATTGAGCTGAAAATGTGGCCTCTAGAGTGCACACAAGGTTTCTCTAGGATTTGACCCCGTGACCTACTTTTTGACCCCAGATGACCCAATTTCAAACTTGTCTGAGATTTCATCAAGACAATCATTCTGAGCTAATTTCAGGTTGATTGGGCAAAAAATGTGGCCTCTAGAGTGCACACAAGGTTTTTCTAAGATTTGACCCCGTGACCTAGTTTTAGACCCCAGATGACCCAATTTCGAACTTGTCCGAGATTACATCAAGACAAACATTCTGAGCAAATTTCAGGTTGATTGGGCAAAAAATGTGGCCTCAAGAGTGCACACAAGGTTTTTCTAAGATTTGACCCTGTGACCTAGTTTTTGACCCCAGATGACCCAATTTCGAACTTGTTCGAGATTTGATCAAGACAATCATTCTGATCAATTTTCAGGTTGATTGGGCAAAAAATGTGGCCTCTAGAGTGCACACAAGGTTTTTCTAAGATTTGACCCCGTGACCTACTTTTTGACCTCAGATGACCCAATTTCGAACCTGTCTGAGATTTCATCAAGACAATCATTCTGAGCAAATTACAGGTTGATTGGGCAAAAAATGTGGCCTCTAGAGTGCACACAAGGTTTTTCTAAGATTTGACCCCGTGACCTAGTTTTTGACCCCAGATGACCCAATTTCGAACTTGTCCGAGATTTCATCAAGACAATCATTCTGAGCAAATTTCAGGTTGATTGGGCAAAAAATGTGGCCTCTAGAGTGCACACAAGCCAAAGGTTGACGCACGACGCACGACGGACGACGGACGACTGACGACGGACGACGGACGACGGACGACGGACACAGCGGTATCACAATACCTCACCATGAGCACTATCGTGCTCAGGTGAGCTAAAAAGGTCCATTTGTTGTCTGCAGCAGCTTTTGAAGTGGAAAATTTGAAATTTTGTTGTTTGGGAAAGGGTTCAAACATATTTCCCTTCTTGAAAGCATTTATCCCCTATCATCTGTATATGTAGCTCTGTTAACTAGACATCAGTATTCCAAATCATGATAGGAACAAGAGCCGTCACAGACAGATTATGCTCCCCAAATAAGACTTAGTGTTTGTCACAAAATAAAAACTGTCATACATTAAGCCCCCTTTTCCCATGACAGATTTTTTGTACACACATTATTTATATGGTCTAGAACATCCTATTTATAACATGAGTACAAAGTTTCATTAAATTCTGCCCATTAGATGAAGAGAAATTAGAGAAAACCTAATTTTTACATTAAGGTCCCTTTTTCCATGATGTAGCCTCAAATCAAGAAACGGAGAAAAGGGTCCCTAGGGATTATCCAAGGGAGTTCACATGTGAAGTTTCATTGAATTTGGTCCAAGGGTTACTGAGATCTGGCTGTGGACGGACGGATGGACGGACAGTGTGGCGACTATATGCTACCCCGAAATTTTTTCAAGGAGCATAAAAATGACATTGTTGTCTGCAACAGCTTTCAAATTGGATCAGTCTAAATTTAATTGTTTGGGATACAGAAAGGCTATATACAAACAACACCAACACAAATATCACAGTTAGTATTTTATATTTCATTTTGCGACATTTCACCATAATGTTTTCATGATTCAAAAATTAGGATCTAGTAATGTTTTTTTTGTTGTTTGCAAAAGAGATGAGGGAAATGTGCAATATCTTATGAAAGGTACAGCTATTTGTCTGTTTTGGTAGAAAACATTATGGAAAGTGAACCAAAAACATTATGGAAAGTGAAGAAATTGCTTGTCACAAGCAATTTCTTCATTTTCCACAAGTTTTCAAACTCTTTTATCTTGTGGAGCTTCTAAAGGCATAATTGTGTGGGAATGGGTTAACTATGTGCTTTACATGATTTTTTTTTACAATTTTATTGAAAAATGGCCACAATTAATATTGCAAATATGTATCTTTGTGAGTTTGTATAAATGTTGATGTATCAATGAAATATTCAATCTAAATAGAGGTACATTTTGTTCACACAAATTAACCCTCTCCCAATAACGAAAAAATCAGACTGTAAAAATTCAAAAGCTGCAGTAGACTACAAAATCAATTGTATTGGGAAACCTGCAAGTTATGAATTAAGAAATATCCAAGAAAATAGAGAAAATGCTGCTTATCAGTATTTTATGTTGCCTTTGTGTTTTCCCAAAACTTTCTGATTAGGAACATCATAGACATAAGCAATGTATTTTTGGGAAAGGGAAAAATAATAGTACACATTCTCACACTTTGACATGGATGATGCAACTTAAAAAGATAACTTATAACCGAAAACAAAAAACAAGATGTGTTTGTGAAACGAAACACCAATGTCCCCAAAAAGGCTGTTTTTCTAAAATGTTAAGTTTTCGTGTAAAGGGCTGATAAGGATTACCAGATGACCTTGAGAGAGGTCAAATTGCATGGAACAGATAGATACTATTGAAAGGAAGTTGCATACCAAATTTGAGATTTGTATGTCGAGTACTTTTGGAGAAAAGGCAAATGTTAAGTTGTCGGACAGACAGACGGATGGACGGACAGACAGACCAACAGACGGATGGACAGACAGGCAGACCAACACGAGTAAAACAAGATGCCCCTGATCTTTCGATACTGGGGCATAAAAATATATATGGCTGTCCTGGGATAACAGGTAGAGCCCGCTGTTAAAGTCTTGCGAACCTAAATTCACAATTAAAAATACAGTCGACACTCGTTATCTCGGCATCGGATAAGTCGATATTCCGCTTAAATCGAAGTGAAAGTCATGTCCCGTCCTCCAAATATGGATATCAAAGTGTTATCAAAATAATATCGAAACAAATACAGCCATTGAAATTTAGTAGGAAAAAAATAGAAATTGCTCGTATCGAGCAATTTCTTTCCTTTTCCTACTATATTTCAATCATGGACACATATGATGCCCATCAAGAATGGTTAAATATCGTTTTCATCGAAAATAATCAAAATCGGATGAGTCGAACTCCGGATATGTCGATGTATTTTGATGGCCCCTCTGACTACGACACAACAAGTGTCGACTGTATAACAAAGGTTCAAAGTTCGATCTCATGGCCCAAGGATTGACAGACTCCAACATTACCTCTTGAGTCATCGGGGCTCTGCAAATGAAGGCATGCACACACTTACAAAGCAATAGTATCTTGTATAATTCTCTCACCACTTAAAAGAGCTTGACAAAAATCAGTAACAAATAAATTTAATGGAAATGTTTGCAAACATGTTTAAATACAAAAGTAAATATTTCTGATTAAATGAAAAATGTAAATATAATAATATAAGTATTCAAAAGGAAACAAGTTGGAAGGATTCAGGCATTATGCTGTTAAGGTAAGAAGGGCCCATTTAGCACCAAAAAGCCAGCGGCGAAATTTGAAAAGTGCCAGTAATTCCTAAACTGTGTTACATTTCCATTCCAAATACAAACATAAGCATTTTGTACGGTTTAGAATTTTGAATTAATGCATATTTATTGAAATATTTGACAAAAATGTTCAAAATTACCTCCCTTGCATATGAATATAGAGTAAAATGATATTTGTAAATTATTTTCTTCTTGAAGCAAAATCTTGAAATCTGGCACGGTGAATCAACTTATGTGAAGTGTATTTACAAGTGTGTGTTATTTGATACATTTCGTATGGCTAGAAAGTGGTGTTTTTCATTAGGCACTTTATACCTTAACAAAATTTTCCTAACAAGAAATACAAAAAAAACATACAAGTTTCAAAACAACTAAAGGTTTTGATGTCTCTAATAGACAAAGATTTTTTCTCTTCTGTCACAGTTTTCTTAACCTATTTCTAATATACTCATCAAAACAAAGATTTGTTTGAGAAAGGTATAGCGAAGTTAGATAGTAAACATATCCTGAATGAAAAAGGATTGAGAAAACTTTCAGACAAAAGAAGAAAATGATAACAAGAATTTACTCCTCTTGCCACAATATTTTCTGAGCTATATTGTACACAAATCATATCTTAATCAACATCTATTTTATTGTCTGCAGCAGTGTTCAATGTAAAAAGCTTCCATGCTTTGTAAAATTCATGCATATGTAAATCAATGGTGGTGAACTCGGCCAAAGCGATGGATGTTTTTCGCTACAACAAGGTATAGATATTTCGCGTTTAAATGCGAGTTTAAAGTTCAGTTTTTCTAATTGCAATGATTTTGGTCTAAAAATAGACCGGGTTTACCGTTTTGTATTGACAAACCTACAGTGTTGTTATAGAATCTTGTGACTACTGCTTTATCGAAGCCGTAGTTACGAGATTTTATAACAACACCGACAGAATACATTGTTCGCAAAAAAAAACATCCCTCGCTTTGGCGAGTTCACCACCAGTATAAATGCAATTATCTACAGCATAATGAAGAAAGGAAGTTTGTTTAGCATACCACAGATAAATACCATTGCCCTCATAAACTAATAAAACTAGAACTGTCGCAAAGCGGACAAATACCCCCCACTAGCACCTTGTCACTGAAAAAAGTGCTATAGGTCAAAATGTTCTTTAGTTGGAGCATGGAAACAGATTTTTAAACAAAGTCCAATTGTGACTTTGACCTTTGACCTTGGTGACCCAAAAACAATAGGGCACCTCCTTGGGTCATGGGCAACAACTGTGTAAAGTTCCATGATCCTAGGTCAACCGGTTCATGACTTAGAGCACGGAAACGGTTTTTAAACAAAGTCCGATTGTGACCTTGACCTTTGACCTTTGTGACCCAAAAACAATAGGGCACCTCCTTGAGTCATGGGCAACAACTGTGTAATGTTTCATGATCCTAGGTCAACTGGTTCATGACTTAGAGCACGGAAACAGATTTTAAACAAAGTCCGATTGTGACCTTGACCTTAGTGACCCAAAAACAATAAGGCACCTCCTTGAGTCATGGGCAACAACTGTGTAAAGTTTCATGATCCTAGGTCAACTGGTTCATGACTTAGAGCACGCAAATGGATTTTAAACAAAGTCTGATTGTGACCTTGACCTTTGACCTTCATGACCCAAAAACAATAGGGTACCTCCTTGGGTCATAGGCAACAACTGTGTAAAGTTTCATGATCCTAGGTCAACCGGTTCATGACTTAGAGCACGGAAACAGATTTTAAACAAAGTCCGATTGTGACCTTGACCTTTGACCTTTGTGACCCAAAAACAATAGGGCACCTCCTTGGGTCATGGGCAACAACTCTGTAAAGTTTCATGATCCTAGGTCAACCGGTTCATGAGTTAGAGCACGGAAACGGATTTTAAACAAAGTCCGATTGTGACCTTGACCTTTGACCTTCGTGACCCCAAAACAATAGGGCACCTCCTTGGGTCATGGGCAACAACTGTGTAAAGTTTCATGATCCTAGGTCAACTGGTTCATGACTTAGAGCACGGAAACAGATTTTAAACAAAGTCCGATTGTGACCTTGACCTTTGACCTTCGTGACCCAAAAACAATAGGGCACCTCCTTGGGTCATGGGCAACAACTGTGTAAAGTTTCATGACCCTAGGTCAACCGGTTCATGACTTAGAGCACGGAAACGGATTTTAAATAAAGTCCGATTGTGACCTTGACCTTTGACCTTTGTGACCCAAAAACAATAGGGCACCTCCTTGGGTCATGGGCAACAACTGTGTAAAGTTTCATAATCCTAGGTCAACCGGTTCATGAGTTAGAGCACGGAAACGAAAAAGTCTACGGACGGACGGACGGACGGACGGATGGACGGACGGACAGACGGACGGACGGACAGACAGACAGACATGGTGAAACCAATATACCCCCCTCTACTTCGTAGGTGGGGGGTATAAAAATGTTTCAATCTCAGCATAAAAACATGCAAATGACACATACATGGCCTCTTAAACAGTATAGATCTACCAGCTGCCCTCACAATAAATGTTTTACTACAAATATTTTTATTACAATGTAACCATTCTTATAGAAAGTTTTGAGTTCTTTCACACAATCATGCTATACATTGTAGTTTATTCTGTTTACAATATATTCCTGGTTTAATGATTCTAGCTGATTCTGTTACACTTTTCTATGAGATTCTCTTATTTAACCCTTTCCCAAACAAGACCTGGTTTTGACGTCCCTAATAGGAAAGACTTGGGAAAACATTGCGACAAAAGAAGAAACTGCTGATAACCAGCAGTTTCTTCTTTTGTCTCAATGTTTTCTATGCCATATTTTATACAAATTCTATCTTTTATAACATCCATTTTGTCATTTGTGACAGCTTTTGAATTTGGACCAACCCAAAATCTTGTCGTTTGGTAACACAACAATAATAGCATCTATTTTCTTAACCACAGTCATACTGATTTACAAAATATTTTGGTTGCTCTTGCCAACAGCATAAAAACAGCATCAGTCCCCAAATTAGCAGTCTGACCGTACTCTAAGCTATATCGCTATATTCAGAGAAACTAGGTATAGTTCACAATAAATGACCTGACAGAGCATCTCTTGCTAATAGCTAGAGATGCTCTGTCAGGTCATTTATCATGAGCTATATACGTAAGATAATTGACCTGACAGAGTGTGATTAACCTTTTATACATACACAAACATTTCAATTTAAATCATTTTAGACAATGCTAATCTTTTCAGAGCAATAATACTTCATAATTTCTTTATTAAAATCTTATGTAGACAACACAGTAGATACTAATTTTAATCTATTTAATCATTTTCATGAATTTTTGGGGGCAATTTCTAACCTGCATTTGTTTCTCTTGCTTAAACCTTTGCAAAACAAGACCTGGTTTTGATGTTCCCAAAAGCATTTTTCTTGAAAGGCATCAACAAGCATCAATATGTTGGAATTGATTAACCTGTTGATTTGAAATGACAACGAAGTATAGAGATAAAAAAAAATCTCCAAGTTGAAAAACAGCCAATATGTTTCATAATTATTTACAATGATTGTTCAATAACCTTATTTTCAACAACAACTATACAATTATACAATAACAGGTATCTCTTAATCCTTCTAAAACAAGCCCAGATTTAGATGACCTTATGACATGATAGATTAGAAGCCCTTGAATGAAAAGAAGTGCTGATAATCAGCATTTTCTCATTTTCCATCAAGGATTTCTTTATATGTCTAAGATTTCATTTTCTCTGATTTACATAATAACAAGCAAATTCGTTGAATTGATATCCCCCGCCGAACATATTTTCATTGTCAATAAAGTAGTGCGGAAACAAATATAACTCTGTATGTATATGGCTTCAACAGAACGAATATCACTCTGTATGTATATGGCTTCAACAGAACGAATATCACTCTGTATGTATATGGCTAAAACAGTAAGGGGCAGTAACTCTAAATTCGGCGGTCGAACCGGGTAACCCCGACGATATGCGCATGTCCTCATTGTAGAAAAGCTGTGTGCCAAGTTTCATTGAAATCCGGTGTATAGTTTTCAAGAAATAGCGCGGAAACGAATATCACTGTATGTATATGGCTTAAACAGTCAGGGGCAGTAACTCTAAATTCGGCGGTCGAACCGGGTAACCCCAATGATATGCGCATGTCTTCATTGTAGTAAAGCTGTGTGCCAAGTTTCATTGAAATCCGGTCTATAGTTTTCAAGAAATAGCGCGGAAACGAATATCACTCTGTATGTATATGGCTAAAACAGTCAGGGGCAGTAACTCTAAATTCGACGGTCGAACCGGGTAACCCCGACGATATGCGCATGTCCACTTTGTAGTGAAGCTGTGAGCCAAGTTTCATTGAAATCCGATCTATAGTTTTCAAGAAATAGCGCGGAAACAAATATCACTCTGTATGTATATGGCTTAAACAGTCAGGGGCAGTAACTCTAAATTTGGCAGTCAAACCGGGTAACCCCAATGATATGCGCATGTCCTCATTGCAGTAAAGCTGTGTGCCAAGTTTCATTGAAATCCGATCTATAGTTTTCAAGAAATAGCGCGGAAACGAATATCACTCTGTATGTATATGGCTTAAACAGTCAGGGGCAGTAACTCTAAATTCGACGGTCGAACCGGGTAACCCCGACGATATGCGAATGTCCACTTTGTAGTGAAGCTGTGAGCCAAGTTTCATTGAAATCCGATCTATAGTTTTCAAGTAATAGCGCGGAAACGAATATCACTCTGTATGTATATGGCTTAAACAGTCAGGGGCAGTAACTCTAAATTTGGCAGTCAAACCAGGTAACCCCAATGATATGCGCATGTCCTCATTGCAGTAAAGCTGTGTGCCAAGTTTCATTGAAATCCGATCTATAGTTTTCAAGAAATAGCGCGGAAACGAATATCACTCTGTATGTATATGGCTTAAACAGTCTGGGGCAGTAACTCTAAATTCGGCGGTTGAACCGGGTAACCCCGACGATATACGCATGTCCACTTTGTAGTGAAGCTGTGTGCCAAGTTTCATTGAAATCCGGTGTACAGTTTTCAAGAAATAGCGCGGAAACAAATATCACTCTGTATGTATATGGCTTAAACAGTCAGGGGCAGTAACTCTGAATTCGGCGGTCGAACCGGGTAACCCCGACGATATGCGCATGTCCTCATTGTAGTAAAGTTGTGTGCCAAGTTTCATCGAAATCCAGTTTATAGTTTCCAAGAAATAGCGCGGAAACAAATATCACTGTATGTATATGGCTAAAACAGTCAGGGGCAGTAACTCTAAATTTGGCGGTTGAACCGGGTAACCCCGACGATATGCGCATGTCCACTTTGTAGTGAAGCTGTGTGCCAAGTTTCATTGAAATCCGGTCTACAGTTTTCAAGAAATAGCGCGGAAACGAATATCACTCTGTATGTATATGGCTTAAACAGTCAGGGGCAGTAACTCTGAATTCAATGGTCGAACCGGGTAACCCCGACGATATGCGAATGTCCTCTTTGTAGTGAAGCTGTGTGCCAAGTTTCATCGATATCTGGTCTATAGTTTCCAAGAAATAGCGCGGAAACGAATGTCGGACGGACGGACGGAAGGACATGGCAAAAACAATATCCCCCCCGAAAATTTTTTTCGGCGGGGGATAAAAAGTTATTTTCTACAAAGCTTTCAATCTGAAACTCAAGATTAAGTCATTTGATAAAGGAATAAGAAAAGCCCAATTAGCACTTTATGATTATCTAAATTATATTGTACTTTAAAAGAATGAACCAATATTTCTGTAACAATTCCTAACCTAAGGGGATCATTGCAAGATTAATATTCATTTCATTTCTTTAATGTTCATCCTTTTTCAGTGTTTTTAACCAAAAATGTGGTAAGGAATCATGATTTGTTTTGATGTATCAGGGAAACCCTTCAAAACCATTGAGCCAAAACAAAACAGTGGTAATAAACAGCATTTTCACATTTTCCTTTGATATTTTCTGCTCAATGTACCCAAATTTCAAATTCATAAACCTCCAAGTTCTTATCATCAGCAGCTTTCAAAGAAAACTACTCTAAAATGTTGTAATTTAGGAAATAGACAGGAAATTATCTCAGAGAAAATCTAATGCTATTGTAATGACAATGTTCAGTATAAAGATAGAGAGGCCCCCATCTTTGAATGCTGGTACCGCATAACAAGATTTCTATGATCACAATAAGTTTACACATCATTTCGCAAAAAGTCCCCTTCTTCCATAATGAAGCATAAAAATTTCAGACCCCAAACAAACAGTGCTAAGGACAAATGACTTAGGATTTCCCATATAAAATTTCGTCCATATTTATCCATAAATGTAGGAATTGCGACCATGAGTTACAATGTTTACATGATGTGGACTTACATGCATCAGACAGAGAGACTCACAGACAGACAGACAGACAAAGATATTGATACCAAAAATGATACTTTTGGCTGAGTATAAAAAAGTTACAACAAGAGCTGTCACTGTAAGATGACAATGCCCCCGACACCGCTTTGATTTTAAATTATGGCCAATCTATGTTCAAGGTCAAGGTCATCCAGGGGTCAAGGTCACCAAAGTATGTGCCTACAGAAAGGTAATGTACCAAGGAATGTTGTGGTAAAGTATGAAGCGAATATGTTAAGTAATAAGGAAGTTATGGCCAATGTTAAAGTTTTTGGACGGAATGACGGACGGACGGACGGACGGACGGACAAGTCAAATTTATGATGCCTCCCTATCGGGGGTATAAAAAAGGTGTTCTATATGAAATGTAGCAGTAATTACAAATTAACTTGTCCCTGGATTAACAACATGATTAATAATACAATGTACAGCTGATTTCATTTGACCTGGAACTGACCTTTAAGCAAAAATGTTCATGTTTTGCAAATAGCGTAACATACTCCAAAAAGGCTTGCATCATAGTACATAGATATAAAAGGTATACAAGAAAATATTAATGAATCAATTTTATGAAAATAACTCAGGCGTGTAATCTATGACAATATTGAATAAAAGCTATGGCTGTGCCATGTCAAATGAAATCTGTAATAACAACATATAAAATGGCAATGAGCTGACATGGGTGTTTCAGAGCTACAGATAAGAGGGCAAAATGGCTTAACCCTTTACCAAACAACAAAATTTTAGACTGATCCAAATTGAAAGAACTTGCAAACGACATTTTCAATGTGAAGGATTTTTACAATTTTAAAACTTTATGGGTAGAAAATATTGTAGGAAATGAAGAAATTGCTTGTCACAAGCAATTTCTTCATTTTCCACAATGTTTTCCCAAGCCAATTTCTCGTGGGGAGTCAAAAAGAGTCACTGTGTGGTAATGGGTTAATGTAAGACCTGGGTAATGCACTTCTGGTATAATGGTTATATTTCGACTTATTCCACGATGTCCGTAAGTCTGAACATTTTCAAAGTACCGTTAGATGCAATATCGCCTATTTTCGTAACGGAAATAATTGAGCGTGCTCAGATTTTGGGGGTAACATTCTAAACAATTTTTGTGAAAATGTTTATAAATTGTATGAAGAATAGGCAAAAAACCAAACAAAAGTAAAAAATTCAAAATCTGAGAGCAATGAAAATTACTTTCCTTGAATTGTCTATTCGCACCATGCAGATTTCGTTCCATAACTGGTCATATAGCCCATTACCCAGGTCTTACCTTAACAACTAACATGATGCAATATTTCTTTTATTGTAAATCAAACCCTAAATTGTGGATACACATTGGAATCGTCTCACAGAGACGATTCCAATGAGTACCCACAACATAGGGTTTGGATTTGAAATAACAAATTTAGAATGCCACTATAGTCCACCATAAATGACCTGGCAGATAAGCCCATACTAACAAGAGATGTTTGTAAAACATATATGCCCCCTCAAGGGCCTACATTTGATGTAGGTCAAAGTCCAAGGTCAAGTTAACAAGGTCCAAGGTCATGGTCAAATATGAAAGGTCTTGGTAGGAGGTGTCTATGTGTGAAATATTAAAGCTGTATATGTAAAAGTAAAATGAAACATAGGCCAGGTTAAAGTTTTTAAAAGTAGGCCAAATGCCAAGGTCAAGGTCATGGTAAAATGTGAAAGGTCTTGGTTCGAGGTGTCCATTTGTGAAATATCAATGCTGTAGGTGTAAAAGGACATGATATTTATGCCTGGTTTCAGTCGTTTTAAAAGTAGGTCAAACTCCAATGTCAAGGTTGCAATATTCAAGGTCATGGTCAAATGTGAAAGGTCTTGGTAGGAGGTGTCTATGTGTGAAATATCAAAGCTGTAGGTGTAATAGGACATAAGATAAAGGCTAGGTTAGATATTTCTAAAAGTAGGTCAAACTCCAAGGTCAAGGTCCAAGGTCATGGTCAAAGTGAAATATCTTGGTTGGAAGTGACCATGTGTGAAATATCAAGGCTGTATATGTAAAATGACATGAAATATAGGCCAGGTTAATGTATTATAAAAGTAGGTCAAACACCAAGGTCAAGGTTACCAGGTCCAAGGTCATGGTCAAATGTGAAAGGTCTTGGTCGTAGGTGTCCATGTGTCAAATATCAAGGCTGTATGTGTAAAAGGACATGATATATCGGCTAGGTTAAAGTTCTTTTTAAAGTAGGTCTAAGTCCAAGGTCAAGGTCACAAGGTCCAAGGTCATGGTCAAATGTGAAAGGTCTTGGTAAGATGTGTCCATGTGTGAAATACCAAGGCTGTATGTGTAATAGCACATAAGATATAGGCCCAGTTTATTTTTTTTAAAAGTAGGTCAAACTCCAAGGTCAAGGCCACATGGTCCAAGGTCATAGTCGTATGTGATAGGTCTAAGTCGGAGGTTTCCATGTGTCAAATATCAAGGCTGTATGTGTAAATGGACATGATATATCGGCCAGGTTAAAGTTTTTTAAAAGTAGGTCAAACTCCAAGGTCAAGGTCACAAAGTCCAAGGTCATGGTCAATTGTGAAAGGTCTTGGTAAGATGTGTCCATGTGTGAAATATCAAGGCTGTATTTGTAAAAGGTCATGAGATATATGCCGGGTTTATTTTTTTTTAAAGTAGGTCAAACTCCAAGGTCAATGTCACAAGGTCCAAGGTCATGGTTAAATGTGAACGATGTTGATAGGAGGTATCTTTGTGTGAGATATCAAGGCTGTATGTGTAAAAGGACACGAGATATAGGCAAGGTTAAGAATTAAGTATAAAAATCAACAAAGGGCAATAACTCCAAGAATTCGATTGGCAGAGTTACAGTCCTTGTGCACTGCACCTCTCCATAATAAAATCTATTCACCTGTAAAGTTTCATGATTCTACCTTACATATTTTTTGAGTAGTGCTCCGGACAAGAATCAAGTTATAAAATCAACAAAGGGCAATAACTCACAAAATTTGATCGGCAGAGTTACGGTTCTTGTGCACTGCACCTCTCCATAATGAGATCTATCCACCTGTAAAGTTTCATGATTCTACCTTACATACTTTCTGAGTTATGCACTGGACAATAATAAAGTTTGAAAATCAACAAAGGGCAATAACCCAAAAAATATGATCAGCAGAGTTACGGTTCTTGTGCACTGCACCTCTCCATAATGAGATCTATCCACCTGTAAAGTTTCATGATTCTACCTAACATAGTTTTTGAGTTATGCTCCGGACAAGAATCAAGTTATAAAATCAACAAAGGGCAATAACCCAAAAAATATGATCAGCAGAGTTACGGTTCTTGTGCACTGCACCTCTCCATAATGAGATCTATCCACCTGTAAAGTTTCATGATTGTACCTTACATACTTTTTGAGTTATGCTCCGGACAAGAATCAAGTTATAAAATCAACAAAGGGCAATAACTCAAAAAATTTGATCGGCAGAGTTACGGTTCCTGTGCACTGCACCTCTCCATAATGAGATCTATCCACCTATGAAGTTTCATGACTCTACCTTTAATACTTTTCGAGTTATGCTCCGGACAAGTTTTGGTCTACGGACAGACCGACCGACCGACCGACCGACCTTCCGACCGACCGACCGACCGACCGACCGACCGACCGACCGACCGACACTTGCAAAACAATATACCCCCATTTTCTTCGAAAGGGGGCATAATCAATAGAGAAGCTCTGCCAGGTCATTTATCGTGCGCCAAACACCCTTTTATCTGTTGTTCTGGGTATATGGAATTATGTCGTCTATTTTTTCTGCTGTGCTACAACTCGTTTACACGCTGCTCTATCTCTAATATCATCTAATGTAAAGTCCTTCAATAACTTCCCGTTTTCAAACACTGTTTCCAACACATCCTGAAATTATATGCACTGGATTATCATATAAGACTTTCCCCCAAACAACTTGAGGATTAAAATACATCATTATCTACAAAACACTTTGTGCATCTTCGGATGTAATCTATGACACCATAAATTAATGGGAGTAACCCCCTCATCAATATCTTGACATCATCAAAGGCAAATAAAACTAGAACTGTCGCAGAGCGGACAAATACCCCCCACTAGGGCCTTGTCATTGAAAAAGTGCTATAGGTCAACCAGTTCTTGACTTAGAGCATGGAAATGGATTTTAACCAAAGTTTGATTGTGACCTTGACCTTTGTGACCCAAAAACAATAGGGCACCTCCTTGGGTCATGGGCAACAACTGTGTAAAGTTTCATGATCCTAGGTCAACTGGTTCTTGACTTAGAGCATGGAAACGGATTTTAAACAAAGTCTGATTGTGACCTTGACCTTTGACCTTTGTGACCCAAATACAATAGGGCACCTTCTTGGGTCAAGGGCAACAACTGTGTAAAGTTTCATGATCCTAGGTCAAACCGTTCTTGAGTTAGAGCACGGAAACGAAAAAGTCTACGGACAGACGACTGGACGGACAGACAACAGACAGACAGACATGGTGAAACCAATATAACCCCCTCTACTTCGTAGGTGGGGGGTATAATTAAGAAGAGATATCCTCCTAAATTTCCATTGCTTCAGAATGATGACACCCGAAAATGCACAAAATGTGATGCAGTTGATGATGGGTTGTAATCTTTTATTCTAAAACAAAATTACTTTTTTATACAATTTCACACAAATTGTGAGACCCTTCTAGACTTTAAATTCTGTATTTAATCAAGCTAAGGAAGTGCTACAAAAGTAAATCAGTGCATGCCAGGTTTTTTCAACCACAATGTACTGAACAAGAATGTTTTGTGTATCATACCATACATAAGGGAAGTTATATAGGAAGTATAGGAAGACTTGGGATCACAAAAAATGCCCCTTATGGCATTTGAGACCTTCATGGATCCATAACAGACTATACTAAGAGCAGTCTAATTATAAGTCCACACTGCTCACAAATCATACTTCCATGAAGTTTTATAGGACGTCAGAGCATAACTGATATAAGTTTATGTACATGTACATGTAGATGCCATATTTCTCAAACGTATTTACCATTTGACCGTTTTGATATGTTTGTATTATTTATGTATGTGGTAATGATAGGCATTTGTGCCTTATTTCCTGAACAAAGAATACTACTACAAACCTTGTTTGGGTCGCCCGCCCCTTCCTCATGGGTTTTATAGCTATCAGGACCTAACTGTTCAAGTGACAATCTCCCTTTTTTACTCTTCTTGCCAGTATCTGTAATTGGCTGCTTGAATACATTAACCTACAAAAACAAACAAACAGGACTTGATAACCAACAACATAGCTAACCAAACCTTGTTTGGATCACCAGCTCCCTCCTCATGTGTTTTATAGCTATCAGGTCCTAACTGTTCCAGAGATAATATCCCTTTTTTACTCTTTTTGCCAGTATCTGTAATAGGCTGCTTGAATACATTTACCTACAAAAACAAAAACCAAAACCATCAAACAAAGTGTTGCTAGCAGACATCAATGTTTCCCAACTTACTTGACCAATTCCTATACATTGACGCTTTTAGACGCCCTTCAAGATAAAGACTTTGGAAAACATAGTAGACAAGATGTGTTTGTGAAACACAAATGCCCCCGAAATGGCCATTTTTCTACAATGTTAAATTTTCGTGGAGTAAAGGGTTATTAAGGGTTAAGGGATGACCTTGAGGAAGGTCAAATTGCATGGAACAGATAGATATCATTGAAAGGAAGTTGCATACCAAATTTGAGCTTTGTATGTCAAATACTTTTGGAGAAAAAGCAAAGGTTAAGTTTTCGGAGTAAAAGGTTAAGTTTTCGTAGAGTAAAGGGTTGATAAGGGTTAACAGATGACCTTGAGAAAGGTCAAACTGCATGGAACAGATAGATATAATTGAAAGGAAGTTGCATACCAAATTTGAGCTTTGTATGTCAAATACTTTTGGAGAAAAAGCAAAGGTTAAGTTTTCGGAGTAAAAGGTTAAGTTTTCGTAGAGTAAAGGGTTGATAAGGGTTAACAGATGATCTTGAGAAAGGTCAAACTGCATGGAACAGATAGATATCATTGAAAGGAAGTTGCATACCAAATTTGAGCTTTGTATGTCAAATACTTTTGGAGAAAAGGCAAAGGTTAAGTTTTCGGACAGACGGACGGACAGACAGACGGACGGACAGACGGACAGACGGACGGACGGACAGACAGACAGACAGACGGACACGAGTAAAACAATATGCCCCCGATCTCTCGATACGGGGGCATAAAAATGAAGAAATTGCTTGTGACAAGAACTTTTTTCATTTCCCACAATGTTTTCTTCCCAAAAGACAAAAAAATATAAAATTATATTCACTTGAAATTCTTGTCTGCATCCTCTTTCATTTTGAAACACCCTAAAATTTTGTTGTTTGGGAAAGGGTTAAATGGATTTCGTTTCTTTATTCATAATCATTTTGTTGTCTGTAACTCCTATTGATTTTGACTATTCTGTAATTTCTTGTGTAGTAAAAAGCTTTAAATGACCCTTGTATGTCAATCATTAAATCTATGTGTACCCATTTTCAAGCTGTATCAATTGGGAAAAGACTTAAAATGATCAAATTGTGCCAATGAATTAATTAATAAATAAAGCAACCAATCAATGGATTAATCAATCAATCAATCAATCAATCAATTAATGAATTTTACCTGTTTTCCATCTGTGATAACAAAGCTACATTTATAAGCACATTTTTGAGTATCTCGATCCATCCTTTGTAACAACGCCCCTCCACTACCAAATGCTAGGTTTTCCGCACTCCAGCCGTGTTTCTTCATATTTTCCAATATAGAACTGAGAGTCTCATAACTTATACCATCACCCTGTATTACTCGGATATATGGCGGAAGTAACATATACCCTTTTTTGTTCTTCACTGTACCAAATTTATCACCTAGGAGTCCCAAACACTGAAAGTAAAGATGTAAGTTGAATGAAATATTGTAACTTTAAATCATCAGACGTTTTTTACTGAAAAGTACTACATAAAAACTTTATTTTCAGAGGTATAATATTTATTGTACTGGAGTGCTGTTTAGCAAAATACTTCAAATACAGGTTTTTAAGTTTAAGTAAACTGTATCAGTCTTTGGTGGAATGAAAATCTTGAATAACTCTTGAAAGCCTTTTAACCTAAGGATCACTTCTTCCAAATTTCAAGACGATTTGCGTTCCAGTTTTGGAGAAGTCATTGAAAGAAATTTTGGATGGTTCTACACCAACATGGACAATGATAGATCACAGTTATATATAACTCATCTATTTCAATGCTGTATTATACAAATTGCTAAATCACTTTGTATAATACTGATTTTGTCTTCTGGAACTCCTAAATGCTACACTGTAAATACCAAATTCATGACCACAATAGCTCACTTTGAGCACTTTGTGCTAATGTGAACTAATAAATAATGTGACATAAAACGCCTACATACCTTAACAACAACCTCTGGAGGATCCCCGGAGTCAGGTCTAACAACCAGTGTTCCATCTCGCTCCATTATTTTGGATTCAAGTTGTGTACCCCATAACTTTGTGAATTATGTACCCCACAACTCTGTGAGTAGTGTACCCCACAACTCCGTTCAAACAGTCCAGACATTAAAACCGTGGCTGACACACGCTACAAGACCATTAGGAAACTTCTCCCGATACAGGAGAATACAACCCTACATACCTTAACAACAACCTCTGGAGGGTCTCCGGAGTCAGGCCTAACAACCAGTGTTCCATCTCGCTCCATTATTTTGGACTTGAGTTGTGTACCCCACAGCTCCGTGCATGCATTCCAGATATTATAACTGTCGCTGACGCACGCTACGAGACCGTTTGGAAATTTCTCTAACATGTTTCGGAAAGCGTCAACTTCGCCCTCCTTACCCCAGGTAGTTATGGTACTGAAAAGAATATCGTCGGATTTATCGCAAAACCTCGTAAGTCAAGCTACATTAAAGCTGGAGTTACAAGGTTTTGAAATAATACTGAAAATATGTCATTACAGAGCTACAGATAAGGGGGGGGGGGGGCATGATGGCATTTCAAGATGCAATATTTCATTTATTGTATATCAAATCAATTATAGTTGGTACTCATTCAAATGAGTAGCCAAAACATGGAGATTGGATTTGAAATAACAAATTTAGAGTGCATTCACTCCCTCTTATCCACAATGGTTAATCAGGTGATACACAAATTTCAGAAAATCTTCAATAACTCTGTTAATATTTGACCGATCAGTTTGAAGCAGAGAATGTGGACAGTCATCGCGCATTAGATGGACGTGGTTGATTTTTGAAAAATCAACTGTTAAAAAAGTTATTGAAGATAAACCAAAATTTTGGTTTATCTACAATAACCCTTTTATCGGTTGATATTTTAAAAATCTACCACGTCCATGTTATTCCTGACATTTTTCCACCTTCTCTGCTTCAAACCGAATTCAAATTGGTCAAGTATTTACAAAGTTATTGAAGATTATCGGAAATTCTAAGTCACATGATTATACACCGTGTTATCTGTTGCTCTGTGTCAGGTCTGTATTTTTCTTTTCACAAACAATACCTGGTTTTAATGGTAATAAAAGAAGAGTTCGACATTGACCCATTACTGCAGTGACGTCTTTTGACTTCCTAACAAAGAAAGGCTTGGGAAAACATTGTGAAAAATGAAGAAATTGCTTGTTACAAGCAATTTCTTCATTCTCCACAATGTTTTCTAACCCAAAATAAAAATATTTTTGAAATTTCATCAACTTGAAATTTCCGTCTGCAACATCTTTGCATTTGGGCCAACCAAAAATTTTGTTGTTTGGGAAAGGGTCAACAAGTCTTAACCCTTTCCCAAACAAGACCGGGTTTTGACGTCCCTGATTGAAAGGGCTTGGGAAAAATTTTGAGGCAAAGAAGAAAGTGCTGATCATCAGCACTTTCTCCTTTTGCCTCATTATTTTCTGAGCTATTCTATACACAATTCCTTTCTTTAGCAACATTCATTTGGAATTTTGCAGCAGCTTTCAAATTGGAACACCCTCAACTTTTGCTGTTTGGGAAAGGGTTAAGTCAGGGCTTGTTCTAGGATCCTCAAGATGCAGGCTCAATTGGTCTTCCTAGGAGAGAAAATATTTTGTTTTCGCCAAGCATTTTCTCTTAACGTATACAACCCATCATTAGCACCAAAGAGCCAGAGGTGAAATTTAAAAAGTTCCAGTAAATCCTAAACTGTGTTATTTTTCATTCCAAATACATACATAAGCATTTCGAACGGTTTAGAATTTTGAATTAATGCATAATTATGGAAATATTTGACAATCAAAGCCCTGAAGGGCCTGAAAGTCGCTACAACAGAATTATTTGTAAAACAATATTTGCTTTTCATGATCCTATCAGAGAATGCTTTGAAGTATTGAATGAAATGTATGTATGCCCCCACAAGGGTAAACCTTTAACAATTGAAGTAGTGCAATTGTAGAATTAATTTACATCAAGAATGAAAAGGGAAAATTGGCAATAACTCCACGAACATTATCAGCAGAGTTATATTTTTGTACAATACACTTCTACATAATGACACCATCCACCTATGAAGTTGCACGAATCTACCTCGCATAATTTTTAGTAATGCTCTTGACAAACAATTAAATATGAAAATGAACAAAGGGCAAAAACCCAAAAATATGATTGACAGAGTATCAATTCTTACCTATGAAGTTTTATGCGATGTAAACAAGACCTAGATCTCCATTTTAAATACGCAAAATATATTTTGTCAAAATGACGATAAAGTTTATAAACGATGACCGAACTCGTGATTAGATCACATTCTATAGAAACAAATTGAAAAAAAAAATAATAATAAAATGAAAGAACAAAACAAGTTATAGAATATTTACAGAGAAACACAGCTTTATTTTTCATCCATATCTATATATACAAATTCATAATACCATAGGCTACAACAAATCCATAGATAATTATATCGTTAAAATGAATGCTACATATGAAAAGCAGTGGAAGCTAGATCTATTTTCAAAATGTTAGATTGGTCCAATTTGTAGGTAATTTTGGGGTGTTTAGTGATTGGGAGTAAAAACGTCGTAACGACAGATTTCTGAAAGGGGCCCATGCTAGGTCTTTATGCTTCTGAACTATTCGGGAACTCATATTTGTACATGGAAAAACAATTTGCAATGCATAAAAACCTCAATCACGGCGAATATCCATCTTTCCTTTGCTATAGATCAATCCTTTACAAGCGTGTTTACAGATTCTATTTTTACTTCGAAACGAGACAAGGTCAAGGTCAACGAGACACATCCCCAGCAGTATTAACACACTGTACAACCGGCTGCGTCGATGACTGTGACCTTATTTGCGAGGGATGCGTGGAAAGGTTTATTTTGTAGAAGCAGTTAGCACTGAACATTTATATGCGTATTTATCAACTATAGAATACCAAAGATCCTTTCATTTATTCATAAAAGTAAATTAATTTGACCTACCATGCACCTGACATCAGATGCCGAATCTGTCTTCGTTGACGACGCAGCCGGTGTGTTGAATCTCGCTGAGCACAGATGACGTACCTCTGACGTAATTGCTTTTTGAAGGTTGGGCATGTGTAACCGTTACAAAACAAAAACAAAGGACAATAGAATGCGGATCTGCACGTTATTCATTGACTTGGATTTTTATACTTGATAAAGCTCAATGAGTGCTAACAATGGACCCCTTCAGGTTGGTAATTTCATACGTGTTTATATCTGGTTTGTAATTTTTGTGCCATTTGCATTTTCGACAGCCTAGCAGGTCCCCCTTTAATCTGTAGTTGCGATGTTTTGGCTGCATGTCCTGTAAATTGACTGGAATTGATACTAAACTAAATAAAATTCTGGGTAAGAACGATGTTTTAAATGAAATATTTACCCATTTTGTTCTATTCAGATTTCCCAATTTCAGAAGATGTCACAGAAATTCATTGAATAAAATAGATCTATACTTCATAACGCATTCCTCACTTAACTAAAACCCCTCAAAATCACACTTGTCCTCCCTGGTTGAAAGTAAGATACTTTCATCTTGATTTCAAGATTGTATTTATTTTTCGGATGCATCAAGGCAACTATTACTTAGCTATATTTGATCTTTGCTGTTGTGTTTCCACACTTGCACTTTTGTCATCCCTCTTGGTGACCGTGATATTTCTCAAGATTGATATCATTTAGGTACGCAATATTTTACAGTCACGGAAATGAATAATCTCTAGAACTGTTTATTGCGGCAAGCCTAAAGTCGTGATTAATCGATAATTTGAGCCTCTAATAATGGTTTATTCACGAATTAATTTCCCCTCTCTTCACAAAAACTATTTTATTTCACGTTGATTATTCGGTGATTAATGATAAGAAATTTAATCGCAGAAACGTTGACTGAATCGACGGACGCTCGACAATTTAATTTGAATGGTAATTCATGCAGATTTTATGATGTAACGTAGAAAATTATACATCTAGGTTTAGTAGGTTATTTTGTTTTTGGTCGGCAAGCGATAACGTCATGATGATACGAAGAAAATGATACCTGTTAGTCTATTATCCAAACCAAAAATTCACCAGTAATAATCCAACTAACATATTTTGAAACAGTTTCCGAAATAACTGAGCAGATGTTGGCGGTGTTTTTGAAGTCACTATTCCAGCCCAGATTGAGTAGACGCTACGTCATCAAGACGTCATATTGTTTTTTTAACAAAAGGGATCCCACTGTATCACGTGCTTATTCATCTGAGAAGCATGTCAATCAACTAGTAAGTCAATGGATGGGCGGGGACAATTCTCTTTTTCAACCAATCTGTATTTACAAGCATTGCTTCTTAAAAGATCTAGAACTTAAAGGGCAATCGTCAGAAAAGAAGCTTTACCCCGAGTCTCTCCCTTAACCCATTACCACACAATGACTCTTTTTGACTCCCTACCATACAATG
Source organism: Fragum sueziense (assembly GCA_963680895.1). Classification (NCBI taxonomy): domain Eukaryota; kingdom Metazoa; phylum Mollusca; class Bivalvia; order Cardiida; family Cardiidae; genus Fragum; species Fragum sueziense. The sequence continues at coordinate 50,613,890 of OY804597.1, forward strand.
GCTTTGGAAAACATTGTGGAAAATGAAGAAATTGCTTGTGACAAGCAATCTCTTCATTTACCACAATATTTTCTACAATAAAAGAATAAAAAAGTTATATTTCATTCACTTCAAAATTTCGTCTGCAGCACCTTTGAATTTGGGACAGCCTAAAATTTTGCCGTCTGGTAATGGGTTAATCGGTCACCCTTTAGTGAATATTTATTAGAGTGTTGACCTCTACATTTTTAAATTTTAGAGTAGATAGATTTAAGAGACAGTTTAATTTCATAAAGAGTTTTCAAAAGAAGAAAGAAATTCAAAGGGTAGACTATTTAGTGAAAAGAAAATTTCTTGCAGATGTAGATCTACATAACCCGTGCTTATACTTGCTACTCTCTTAAAACAAAGTACATTACCTCTTATGAAATGATATGTAATTAGTAATGTATTTTGATGATCTTAATCAATAGACATCGGCTTTGGAGAGTAATACTTGCCGACGTTCGTCTATTTAACCTCTCTCTTAAATCCTTTCACAAACAAGACTTGATTTCGACGACAATCATGGGAACAAAAAGATTGGAAAACATTGAAAAGAAGAAATTGTCGATAACTAGCCATTTCTCCGTTCCCCCGAGATACTTTCCATGATGTAATTCAATCGTTTTTTAAGAAGTTATGTCGTATGCATGCAACAGCTTTCAAAATGGAGTAGTCTAAAAAATATTTCTGTTTTGGGGTAAACAAAATGACGAAAATTGAACATGAATGTAAATATCCATGAATTACACTTTGGGTCTAACGATTATCCATACATACACAAGAATCAAAACGTGTGGGCTGAAATATTTATTCTGATCTGAAACGAAGGTAAGGTTTTAGCTGCGATCTTTCGGGGGAACCGTATGATCATACAAAATGCACGTGACTTGCAAAGCTGCTTTTGTGCCGTCTATGATCGCCTACCGGTCGCGAGATTCAACCCTGCAAATCAACAATTTCATTTCCGTAAATCCGGCGACGGAAAACTCTTTGTTTAAAGTAATCGTCGGATATGCACATCTTGCATATTTCGGGATCGTCAACATCACAGAACCAGCCGAGTAGTTAAGTCTCGTTTCTTTGATGTGGTCCCGTAGGTTTTCCCATTGATAAGCTGGCCAGGTGTGTAATAAATTTTTTTTTTTCTGGTCTTCCCGGTATTGACTAAAATATTCATGAACCTGCAACACTACCCAGAAGAAGCTTTGAACTCGCCCTGGATTTTGTATTTTGGTCCTTGTCTAGTTGAAGGGCCTTGACGCGAATCCCGATCCTACTTACAATATAGCCACTTGCCCGTAACTCCAAAATCCAATCATTCTGATCATTTTTCTGTGGCTCATAGGGACTGATCCGAATAACCCTCCATTTCTGCAATTTTGGACCATCACAGATCTTTGTCTTGTTTTTTCGCCAGTCTCTCACTAGCTTTTCACTGATGCCGAAATCACTTTCAGCCGCACAGTTTTTCGAATTTTCGGCAAATTTGACCACACGATTTTTTAAGCTATTGTCATCACCAAGTAATTGCAGATTAAAACAATATGCAGTTACGAGGTTTTCGAAGAAAAGTGACGACTGCTTGTTGTGTACAATTATGTCGTGTGTTAATTTAGGGCATATTGATTGCGAGATTACACGCTTGAAATGGCAGAACGATGCATATCAAGCAAGACACCTTGTTAAAATGGAATTTATTATAAAAAGAATCAAGCAAATGAGTATTCCGTCGTTGTCGTATGTTTATTGTCGCCGAGTCATAAAGTCGATGTCTATTGCACTATCTAAGGGAAGTAACTCTTTCATGAAAACTGTCTAATTTAAACCTGATTATTTCCCTTAGACCAATATACCTCAGAAAACGGAATTATTGCGCGTGATCTATTTTCTCCGCCAAAAAAATAGTTCTACATAAAACGTATAATTTCCTCGTTCAACAATGATTATTTGGCATGTCAGTTTAGAAATTGTAGAAAGTCGAATTTCAATATTAAATCAAAGTGTGGACAAGAAATCAGAGATCTACTTTGTCTCAAAACAGAAATACAGAAGAAGTTAAGAGGTCCGTCTTTGACCTTATTTGACCTGTCCAGAAAAACTCGTACGGCAACAGTAAGTCGCAGCGCGAGCGCTCAGCGACTTAAAAATGTTTTAAATTACCTCCCTTGCATACGAATATAGAGTAAAATGATAATTGTAAATTACTTTCTTCTTGAAGCATAATCTTGAAATCCGGCACGGTGAATTAACTTATTTGAAGTGTATTTACAAGTGTAATTTGATGCATGTCCCATGGCTAGAAAGTTGTGTTTTTAATGATGGGTCATATACCTTAAGCATATGAAGACACGGGGCCAGTTTCATCAATGATCAAAACATGAAAGATACATTTTTATCTTACACGTCTTAGAATCATGCATCACAAATCTATCAAGACCATGGTTATGCCATTGTTGTTTTAAGCATTCAGTAAGACATCAATAAGTCAAAAATATGTCTTACATGTTTTGATGATACTGGCCCCTGGTCTTGTTTGGAAAGGGGCTATAGGGGTTTAGCTTAAGGCTTGGTCACATACATGATTCTACATTTACATCACTGCCAGAGCAAGTATTAAACAAGGGATACATGCAGTATAAATTTGGATATGAAATGGACATGATGTGGATGCGGAAATGTATGTGACCAGGCTTTTACCTATGTTCTGCAGCAGGTATTGAGTATCCAGCCATTGGACAGTAGTAATATTTTCTTGCAGTTGATATGGCAGCGATAGTGTCAGTTCCCTTAAAGTTGACAAGATGGGCACAGCCTCCTATTCCCGCAGACTAAAATAGAACAAAACACACAATAGCGATGCTTTTCAACAATAACCTCGTAACTGCAGCGATGATAGGCTACATTTGAAAATTTTGTAACTGCAGCTTAACCTGTTCCAAAACCACAACATTTAAGGGTGGACCCATGCAGACAACAAAGTGGGTGTCGATATACATTGGATTTGTTCATGAAATAGCATTGAAAATATTGAGACAAAAGCAGAAAATGCTGATTATCAACATTTTCTTCTTTTACCTCAATTTTTCTAAGATTATCCGCATTTTCTTCTTTTGTCCACAATAGAATAAGCCACTGCAATGGAGTTCCTAACAGATACCATCCTCTGAATCCAGATTTTGGTAAAAAATAGCCTGGGGGTTGTTATTCAGTGACGGCTATAGAACTAGCCACTAGAGTTGAGTTTCGAATAGATACCATACTCTGAATCAAGATTTTGGTCAAAACTAGCCTGCAAGTCCTTATTTAGTGTCGGCTATAAAACTGGCCACTAGAGTTGAGTTTCTAATAGATACCATACTCTGAATCCAGATTTTGGTTAAAACTGGCCGGCGAGTTGTTATTTAGTGTCAGCTATAGAACTAGCCACTAGAGTTGAGTTTCGAATAGATACCATACTCTGAATCCAGATTTTGGTCAAAACTGGCCTGCGAGTTGTTATTTAGTGCCAGCTATAGAACTGGCCACTAGAGTTGAGTTTCTAATAGGTACCATACTCTGAATCCAGATTTTGGTCAAAACTAGCCTGCAAGTCCTTATTTAGTGTCGGCTATAAAACTGGCCACTAGAGTTGAGTTTCTAATAGATACCATACTCTGAATCCAGATTTTGGTCAAAACTGGCCTGCAAGTTGTTATTTAGTGCCAGCTATAGAACTGGCCACTAGAGTTGAGTTTCTAATAGGTACCATACTCTGAATCCAGATTTTGGTCAAAACTAGCCTGCAAGTCCTTATTTAGTGTCGGCTATAAAACTGGCCACTAGAGTTGAGTTTCTAATAGATACCATACTCTGAATCCAGATTTTGGTTAAAACTGGCCTGCGAGTTGTTATTTAGTGTCAGCTATAGAACTGGCCACTAGAGTTGAGTTTCTTATAGATACCATACTCTGAATCCAGATATTGGTCAAAACTAGCCTGCGAGTTGTTATTTAGTGTCAGCTATAGAACTGGCCACTAGAGTTGAGTTTCTAATAGATACCATACTCTGAATCCAGCTTTTGGTCAAAACTGGCCTGCGAGTTCTTATTTAGTGTCAGCTATAGAACTGGCCACTGGAGTTGAGTTCCCAACAGATACCATACTCTGAATCCAGATTCAGTTAAAAAAGGGGCCTGGAATCTTTGTTTTGCACTCCTTTTTTCCATAATGAGCTCTATCCATCTATGAAGCTCCATGATTCTTAAATGCTTTTTTAGTTATGCTTCTGACAAGCCAAGTCTACAGACGGACAGACTGAATATCTCATCAACACTTGCGAGACAATATACCCCATTTTATTCACAAGAGGGCATAATAAAGGATTCCAAATCATCTATAAACAAGAGCTGTCACTGTAAGATGACAATGCCCCCGACACCGCTTTGATTTTAAATTATGGCCAATCTATGTTCAAGGTCAAGGTCATCCAGGGGTCAAGGTCACCAAAGTATGTGCCTACAGAAAGGTAATGTACCAAGGAATGTTGTGGTAAAGTATGAAGCGAATATGTTAAGTAATAAGGAAGTTATGGCCAATGTTAAAGTTTTTGGATGGAATGACGGACGGACAGACAGACGGACAGACGGACAGACAGACGGACAGACGGACGGACGGACAAGTCAAATTTATGATGCCTCCCTATCGGGGGCATAAAAATTTTTGTACTGCTAAGTGATATTCATTAAAACCCATTACAACACAGTGACGCCTATTGACGCTCTATAACAAAATGGCTTATGAAAGCACTGTGGAAAATGAAGAAATTGCTTGTGACAAGCAATTTCTTCATTTCCCACAATGCTTTCTACACAAAAAGACCAAAATATTTTAGATTTCATTGATTTAAAAAAGTTGTCTGTAAAATCTTTGAATTTGGATCAGTCCAAAATTTTGTCATTTGATAATGGTTAATAGCCATCACCCTACCTCCACAGATGAGGACCCTCTAAATCCAAAATCGTGTAACATGAACGGTAGTTTGTCCATTGTGTCTGCCGTCTGCTCCATGTACTCGGCTATAATTTCTCTCTGATAGTAAGAGTTGGTGGCTACCGTCATTGGGTACCATACTTGAACCAACAATGTCTGTAAAAGACCAACATAATGATACATTTGACACTATCTATGTCAACATTGGTTAGAGCTGCAGATAAATGGGGGGTGACATTCTAACTTTGTTATTTCAATTCAAAAACCTATGTTGTGGGTACTCATTTGAATCGTCTCGACGAGACGATTCAAATGAGTACCCACAACATAGTGTTTGATTAACAACAAATGAATAAATCCAAAGTCGTGTAACATGAATGGTAATTTGTCCATGGTGTCTGCCGTCTGCTCCATGTACTCGGCTATAATCTCTCTCTGATAGTAAGAGTTGGTGGCCACTGTCATTGGGTACCATACTTGTACCAACAATGTCTGTAAAACAAGAACATAGAAGATTCGGCCTTCGCTTATATGGAAGTGAGAATTGAATTAGTTCTAGTCAATTGGAATGATAAATCTCATACCAAAACGGAGGGCCATGATGTTCCTTTATCGGTCACTTCAGTGCCTTGAACCATTTGTTATAATTGTATCTAGCAATTGTCACTATTGGACCAAAAGTCTTGAATGGATCATTCTTGCAAAGCTTCAAAAAGATTGTCACACTTGGCTCTCTGAAATATTGTCATCTTCAAAAGGGTGAAATAAGCACAGGATAGTGCACAAGAAACTACACTTTCTTTGTCAAAATCAGTTAAATGAGAGTCTTATTGCCCAAGTGCAGATGTCTTGGGTCATGGCGATGTACTATAATAATTGTTAAACATATCGCGGCGGCATTAAACAGAGAAACTTACCTCAAAATAGTTAGTAAGCCAGTAACAATGTGGGTCTGTGTTTTCTACCGTAAATAGGACATTTTTGTATGGGATGACAGAACCTTCTGGGACAGCTTTGATTCTCAAGGGCAGATAACCATCATGTTCCTACAATAGAAATGTGAACTTGGTTGATTGGGGTTTAACGCCCTTTTCAACTGCTATTGTCATTTTTGTGAGCTAGAGCACCTAACCATGGATTCCTGTTGTTTCTCATACTATTACTAACACAACATCCTAACCTGACCTCCAGCTGCTCCCCCACATGGGTTAACTATATCAAACCATTGGTGGTTGGCAATTTTGTCAGAAAGGAAATTTGCCATGAATGGGGATTGAACCTGGGACCTCACCAGTGAGATTCTAATGGGCTACCAACTACGCCATGGCTGCGGCCCGGACAATAGCCGAGCCAACTTTTGAAAAAACATACCCTAGACTCTGATATTACCACCTGAGCCCCTATTTGTATTCCCGGTAGAATTAACCCTTTCCCAAACGACAAAATTTTAGGATGATCCACTTCAAAAACTGACAGAAATGACAAAATAGAAGTTATTAAAATAGAATTTGTGCAAAATATGGCATAGAAAATATTGAGACAAAAGGAGAAACTGCTGGTTATCAGCAGTTTCTTCTTTTGTCTCAATGTTTTCCCAAGCATTTTCTATTAGGGACGTCAAAACCAGGTCTTGTTTGGGAAAGGGTTAAGCCTGATAGCTCAGTTGGTAATAGCTTTAGTAGGTTTGATAATAAAGAAATATTGTATGTTCAACTAAGCCATCAGGGCAACACATTTCCATCAGGGACGTCAAACCCAGGTTTTGTTTGAGAAAGGGTTAGTCAGTCAAGTCAGAATTGGAAATGCAAAAATGATATGTGTAAAAACACTTGACATTTTCTTAAGAGTTTTAGAGTAGAGTATAAAAACATCAATTGAACTTAAAACTTTTATCAAATCAATGTAGGATATCTCTCTCAATATTTATTGAACATCCATTGTTAACAATAATTGATTTAGTATTTATCTAAAAGGGGGTGTTCCATTTGCGCCCACGCACCGATTTTCTTGTAACTTTACCCATAGAATACCTCTGACCTATGAACTACAAAAATGTATTTCTTTTACTAAAAGAGTGCATATAGGCCTATACGCGGCACCTTAAAATGTTCCCGATTTTCATTGGTACCCGTCTTACAATAACTCAATTTTGGCTATCTAGCTTTGGTATTCATCCACATTTTTTAATCAAAATAGAAAGAAGAGTCCTCGTAGAAACTTTTGATACCAATACTGTTGGTACCAACATGCGCAAATAATTTTTCAGAAATTTATTTTGTCCGAAATTGTCAAAAAAATAGCCCAGAAAATTTCGAAACCTAAATTTCAATCAAAATTTTTGTTATGTTCCCGTCTTTGTCAACATATGAAATTAACAAGAGGACCATGATGGTCCTAATTCGCTCACCTGAATAAAGATGACAAGAGTGATAATGGCAATTTTGTCAAATTCAAAGGCATGAAACTTATAAGGACTTTCTGTTTGGAAACAATTAAGTAAAAATTTTGTTCCAATCGATCCTGTAAAGTTGGGTATAAATTAGCATAATGGTTGAGTTTTTTTCAATAATTATTTCATTATTTTGCAATATACAACATAGGGCTAATTTTCAAAGCATACTGATCTGTTAAAATTGATTATTTATGATATTATAAGCAAGATTAGGTATGTGATTTGAAAGTATATAGTAAATGAGGACAAACCATCTGATAAGCTAGGCTTATAATCCCTTCTTATTTGTTTACATAAGATAAAACGGGGCCAGCCAAAGATATTGATAACAGATATAGATAAGAGAAATAGTAAAAGCTTTCCAAATATCTCCTCTTATCTTCAGCTTCTTGTATTCTGGAAGCCATTCATGAAATTAGGTCTTACACAAAATTTCAAGGTTCTAGGCCAAACAGTTTAGAAGAAAAGTAAGTATCTCCATTACAACCCACAGTACAGTATAATTTTCAATGCACGGAATTTCCCTTACCCTGCCATACCAAAATACTTTTTAAGGAAATAAAAATTACAAGATACAATTTTGAAACGAGTCACTCAAGGAACTTTCCAGCCAGGTTTCTTTCAAATTGGCCCAATGGTTGATTTTTAAAGAATTTTCTTATGATTTCTCTTTTCCGATAAGCCTCTTCCTCCCCGACACGCCCACATTTTTTGACAAATGTAAAAATTTGTGAACAAACTTTGAGAAGAGAGACGCAAGGAACACTCCTTCCAAGTTTGATTAAAATTGGCCATATGGTTGATTTTTAAAGAATTTTCTTATGATTTCTTAAAGTCCGATAAGCCCCTTCCTCCCTGCCACGGCCATATTTTTTGACAAAATTATAAAAAATTGTGAATAAATTTGAAAATAGTGACTCAAGACACATTCCTACCAAGTCTGCTTCAATTGGGCCCAATGGTTGATTTTTAAAGAATTTTCTTCTGATTTATCTAAGTCCGATAAGCCCCTTTCTCCCTGCCACTGCCACATTTTTTGACAAATGTAAAAATTTGTGAACAAATTTTGAAAACAGTGACTTAAGGAACATTCCTGAAAAGTCTGGTTCAATTGGGCCCTATGGTTGATTTTTAAAGAATTTTCTTATGATTTCTCTTAGTCTGATAAGCCCCTTTCTCCCTGCCACGGCCATGTTTTTTTTACAAATGTAAACAATTGTGAATAAATTGGAAAACAGTGACTCAAGGCACATTCCTACCAAGTCTGCTTCAATTGGGGCCCAATGGTTGATTTTTAAAGAATTTTCTTCTGATTTCTCTAAGCCGATAAGCCCCTTTCTCCCTGCCACGGCCACATTTTTTGAATAATGTAAAAATTTGTGAACAAATTTTGTAAAGAGTGACTAAAGGAACATTCCTGCAAAGTCTTGTTCAATTGGGCCCTATGGTTGATTTTTAAAGAATTTTCTTATGCTTTCTCTAAGCCGATAAGCCCCTTTCTCCCTGCCACGGCCACATTTTTTGACAAATCTAAAAATTTGTAAATAAATTTTGAGAAGAGTGACTCAAGGCACATTCCTGCCAAGTTTGGTTCAAATTGGCCCAATGGTTGATTTTTAAAGAATTTTCTTATGATTTCTCTTAGTCTGATAAGCCCCACCCTGCCACGCCCACATTTTTTGACGAATCAAAAATCCGCGAACAAGTTTTGAGAAGGGTCACCCAAGGAACATTCCTGCCAAGTTTGGTAAAAATTGGCCCATTGATATAGGAGGAGAAGATGTTTAAAGAAATTGTGAACGGACGGACAGACGGACGGACGGACAGACGGACGGACGGACAGACGGACAGACGGACGGACGACGGACAAAAAGCGACCACAATAGCTCACCTTGAGCACTTCGTGCTCAGGTGAGCTAATAAGAAAGTTGGCCATATATGTCTCCAGTTCGTATGCAAAATTTAGTGAAAATTTGACACCGGTAAAGTTGTCAAATAATGAAAATTGTAATCAATGACACCATAAAATGTTCCCAGTTTTCAATGGTACCCCTCTGGCAAAAGCCCGATGTTGCGTACCTAGTTTTGATATTAGTCCCCAATTTGAAATCAAAATCGCAAGAAGAGATATTGAAGAAAATTTTGAGACCAAAATTGTTGATACCAACATGCTCAAGTAATTTCTCAGAAATATATTTAGTCAGAAATTATCAGAAAAAAATCGAGAAATTTTCAAAACCTAAAGTTGAATCAATTATTTTTGTATGTTCCCGTCTTTGTCAATACATGAAAATGATATGAAAGTTGACAATACATGTTTCCAGTTCGTATGCAAAATTTGGTGAAAATTTGAAACCGGTAAAGTTGTCAAATTATGAAAACTGTGATCAATGGCACATTAAAATGTTCCCAATTTTCAATGGTATCCCTCTAGCAAAAGCCCAATGTTGCCCACCTATTTTGATATTAGTCCCTAATTTTAAATCAGAATAGCAAGAAGATTCCTTGTAGAACATTTAGATAACAATATTGTTGATACCAACATGCACATATAATTTCTCAGAAAGTTTTAGTTAGGAATTGTCTGAAAAATATCTAAAAATTTTCGAAACCTAAAATTCAATCAATTAGAAATAAACCCATTACCTTCATTTGACTTTGATACAGTCATTTTGTTGGCTTTGGTCATCTGTTATGAAACACATATTTCCAGTCATGATTTCACTGCTTCACATGTCAAAACAAGTATTTTTGTTATCATTTGGTTATCTTAAGTGAGCTAAAATTCAATAATATGGGTTCTAGTAACAGGACAGAATAGTTCACTTTAAAGCGTTTGGCATAGCTTACTCCAATTATAATTTCATGATACATTTTGATCAATATATTATGTATTAAGTAATACTTAAACATATTAATGCCTTTTTTAAATTTATATCTTATATCATATAATACATTCTAAACCTAAACTTTATTAACTTAAAGAATCCTTTGAAACTGTGCGTGTCCCTCTGGACAAAGGAAATAGATGCATTTCGCCAGTATCCTTTACTATTTGGGATACATGGCATGTGGACCATCTATAATAGAAATATCAAAAGGCTGATGACTTACAATTTCACGTCCAATTTTTTTTATCACATACACATAGCGTCCAAAAAATGCTGTAGGACATGCCATTTGATGCTGTGCTCCGGTCGTGATGTGCAAGACGAATTTTGTATGCGACCAAGCCTTACATTGAAGAGTTCATTTTCTATTTATCGTTAAGTCTCATGAAAACTGTTATAGCCCATGAAATAATTATTTGAATTCCCAGTGCTGCAAGTGATCGCTTGCTTTTTAAGCCTAGTGACCACAGTTTGATGATCTTTACGACATCAATTAACTGTTTTTTACTGTCGTTCTTTTCGATTACTTTTGATATACCCTTAAGACTGAAATAAATCACGATAGAGACGCATGCTACATTGTGTCGAACATACAAACGGGTAAAAATAAATTCAATAAATATCATGTGGATAGGTCAATCTGTAGGGGCAGTCAGTTTCTGTAAAGAAAAATTCAAATTATGTTTATTAAGTCATTGGATTCTTAATCAAGTCTTTATATACATGTACATTTACTTACCCTAATTGTTGGTTTCAAATAGCGCTCATAGGAAACTGGTCCTCATTAAAAAGTGAAAAGACCTGGTGCCAGTGTTAAGATATCTTTGACCCTTGATAATGTGATGCATTAAAAAAATCTGCAAAGTCTCACAATCCACAGGTTCTTCTGATGCCAGAAATATCTACGGTCCCCTATATGAAAAATACCAAAACCTACACTCATTGAAGGTAGTGTGGTATAAAAAAATGGGGCATAGGCAAAAAGCTGATGCATGTTCTTCACAGATCTGAGATTGGCAAATAGTTAATAGATATGCCATTAAAGCTGTGGATAATTCACCATAGTAATAGAAATATTAGCAATTTTGCATTGAAGGGCACAATTAATGACCAATAAAAACTGTTTAGAACTATGTTCTTATTGTTATCTTTAGCAGTGTAGTAAAGAAATGTTGTATGTATATTAAAGTAGTCTATGTGCTGATAAGCCACAAAGGAAAGTTAAAAAGGTGACATAATAGGTAAAATATGTAACATTATTGCATAACTTTTATTTTTCATCTCCACATTTCATAATGCATTCCACTGTTTTAGGCTGTTTTCCCCCTCCATTATATTGTGGGTGGGTGGGGTAAGACAAAGTGCCATTAATTTACAAAAATCATAATTTTGTGTGAAAATGCTAAAATTCATGTTATACATAAGTTGTTGATGTCAAATCAAGACACATCAAAGCAAAATGGACTATTTGCATAATGCATATAGAAGGTATAAAGTAAAATCATAGATTTTACATTTTTAGATATTTGGACGGCTTACACTAAAATTAAAAAATGACACTGTTACCGGTTTTATTTTTACCTAATATTTTACTATAAGCACAAGCATATCTGGGGTCAATTTTAATATAAATTTCATATGTTGACAAAAACTGAAACTGGGTGAAATTTAGAATCAAATTTGGTCAAAATGGTTAAAAGCTAAGAATTTTGTTGATGACGTCATACAAAAAGTAATAGCAAATTGTTTTTTGTAGAGCAATGTATACTATTTTGGTAAATACTTGAAAAGAAAAAAATAAACATTATTTCCGGCGCAAATTTAGCTCAAATACAACAATCCTGAATTTATATGCCTTCTTTTAGTTAGGATACCCCACATTTTTAAGCAAAAATCTTAAAATTCTTAGAAAAATATTTTCCGGAACAGATTTTTGGAAAATATTTCGGGATAAATGCCGTAATACAGAACACTAACTTCATGCCAAATTTCATTAAAATCCGAGCGTGGGCACAACCCTATGGGAATTTCTGATAGGGTGGAACACCCCCTTTGATGTCGTAAAATCTTCATTTTAATGGTTTATGCACTTAACAATTTGTACCAAATTCCTGCAATGGCAATGAAAAATGTGCTAAAAATAGTCTGGGTTTGCCGTTAAGTTTTGTTGACCTGTCGGTGTTGTTATAAAATTCCGTATCTACGGCTTGAATCAAGCCGTAGTTACAATATTTTATAACAACACCCACGAAATAGTATTTGTTTGTCCGAAATTATGTCACAGTAAAATCGTTCCCTATTGAAAATATAAGTCTAAATGTCTCGTCCCATTTTTTGAGGCACTCAAAGTTGAAACTTGATATTTTGAAAATAATTGACTGTCTTCTTTCATATTTACCTTTATTTTGCAAGCTGACCTTTCACTATTACATTATTCAAAATTAAACGAGAAACGTTGCAACACCCTGTTTACCGAACGACTAATTTTTAACAATTGTCCATTCCAATTCAAAAGCTGCTGAAGACAGGAAAATGGATGTTGAAAATGATGAAATTTATGTATGATATAGCATAGAAAACATTGAGACAAAAGGGAGAAACTGCTGGTCATCAGCCTTTTCTTCTTTTGCCTCAATGTTTTCCCAAACCATTTCTACCAGGGACGTCAAGGCCCCCTCTTGTTTGGGAAAGTGTTAATTTAGCTATAAAGGACATCAATGCTGAATCAGGATTGAAAATCAATGTTAGATAAATAGAGAAATGCACTTTGTATGACAGAGAGAACTGGTATACTCGGAATTGCTAGGTCTACAAGTGTTTTCTTCATTTTTATCAATATTTTTTTTTTCAATAATGTCTACAAATTCAATGTTTTTTCCATTTAACCCATTACTGCACAGTTACGCCTTTTGACTCCCTCGAAAGAAAAAGCTTGGGAAAACATTGTGAAAAATGAAGAAATTGCTTGTGACAAGCAATTTCTTCATTTTCCAGTGTTTTTTAACCCAAAATGCGAAGATTTTTAAAAATTTCATCAACTTTAAAGTGTCGTCTGCAACAGCTTTCAAATTGGATTAGTCCAAAATTTTGTCGTCTGGTAATGGGTTAATTGTAAGTAGAAATATTTAACCTTTTCCCAAATTGACAAAAAATTGTCCAGTGTTCCAATTTCAAAGCTGCTTCAGACGACAAAATAGATGTTGTTATAGGCAGGGTTTGTGAGCAACTCTATCAGAGAAAATATTGAGGTAAAAGAAGAAAATGCTGGTCATCAGCATTTTCTTCTTTTGCCTCAATGTTTTCAAAAGCCATTTCTAGGGTTAATTCCTTTTCTTTTGGCAAGTGTTTTTTTAGCTATCAAGGACATCAATGCTGAATCAGGATTGAAAATCAATGTTAGATCAATAGAATAATGCACTTTGTGCGACAGAGAGAACCAGTAGACACGGAATTTAACCCTTTCCCAAGCAATACCTAGTTTAAATGTCCTTGGATTGATTTATTGTGGTTTAACACAGTTTTCGACTGCAATGGTCAAATTGTAGCGGTTGGAGCACCTAACCATTTCTCATACCAGTACTACCACAACATACTTAAACCGAGCCTCCAGCTGCTCGCCAGCATAAGTTGATGATTATCAAACCAATGGTGGGTGACAATTTTGTCAGAATGGATATTTAACTTGGTCTTAAGAGAAAGTTCAAGAAAAACATTAAAGGAAAAGGAGAAAATGTTGGCGAACAGCATTTCCCTCTTTAAGGTATTCGCACACTAATGAACGTCAAAAATCATCGGCAAATGTCGACATGTGTCGACATTTTCCGTATTTTCTTTCAAATATTTTTTCCAGAGGAAATTATTTGTGTTACTTTAATTCAATCCTTTTGTTTCAATATTTTAGAGTTTTAAAGATAAAATGTTGAAAAAAAAATAACCTCTTGCTGCATTTATACCGAAACAGAAGTTACAGTTCAGGATTTGTTTTGATGACGTCATAACATCGCCGCCAAAAAATACGACATCGTTCCCGCGTTCTGTATAAATGACGTCGACGCATGTATAGCTTCTTGTCATACAACTAAAACCAAATTGTAGGGAAATCGGTTAATAGATTTGTAAATGGGTGATTTTTCAGTGAATTTTAATTCAATTTTCAGTTTAACCTCTTCACAATATCATGTCTGAAAGGATAGATACTTAAAGCAAAATAAAATTTAACATGTTCTTTGTGTGTGTCAAAAAACGCGCAAGGCATGTTACCATGGCGATTTCTTTAATTTTGGACGGCGAAACTTCCCTATTCTTATGTATTTACATACTATACCTGTGTAGATATTTTTCAAGTTCTGATTAGAAAGGCCCCACTAATACTTAATGTAGGATGACTTTTTAAATATGACAGCCCAAAAAAATTCAAGGCCCCACTAATACTTAATGTAGGATGACTTTTTAAATATGACAGCCCAAAAAAATTCAAACAGATTTTCAAGAGAATTTTGTTGCTCTGCATTCTGATTTTTGCATTTTTTCCAATATTATTGTTGCCACAATATGTCAAGAGTAATTTCTTATAGTAGTACATTTAATAAGCTCTTGTTTGGTGCATAAATTATAGATGTTTCTGGAAAATGTCACTTTTTATTGAGTTTTGAGCATCTGTTACTCAGTATGCGAAAAGCCCATTTTTCATATCGGTGTGATAAATCTTAAATTTGTCATAAAATTGTAAAATTGCGGTCAAATTCCCTTAATTTTTCAGAAAAGGTGTCTCTTTGTATGTAGATTGAAAAAATAAAGTGATCCACCCCGTAGAATTTTATGCACATTAGTGTGTGAATACCTTAATTTATCCCGTATTTTCTGTACTATCGTGTTCATGAATTTCACTTTATAAACACCAATTTTGTTGTCAAAAGCAGCTTTTTAAATAAGATTTGTTTGAATTTCTGTTATTTGTGAAAGGGTTAAAAACCTCTGTTTTGACGGTCAGTTTTAATCCATTACCACACAGTGACGCCTTTCAACTATCCAAAAGAAAAAGGCTTTGGAAACATATCTTCATTTCCCACAATGTTTTCTGTCCAAAAAAACCATACAATTTTAAATTTTGTTCACTCGAAATTGTCGTCTGCAACATCTTTGAATTTGGAAATGTCTAAAATTTTGTCGTTTGGTAATCATGGGTTAAGATGGAGATTCTTGGTACATCCTTACATCTTTGTCGTTTATAACCCATTCCAAATACAATGTGTTTGAGACCGTTTCAATTCGAAATAAAAAATCATGTAACAAAATTGATGTTGATAAAGATAGGATTTGTGTACAATAAAGCAAAGAAATATTTCGGCAAAAGAAGAAAATGCTAGCTTTTTGAGTAATAATTCCTTCTTTTAACTCTATTTTTTCATATGTTTATTTGGGCATCGATACCATCATATTTTGGGAAAAGGCCAAATTAAAGGGTATAATGTACAATACAATGCATGACAACATTGCACAATGCCTTGATTAACCACTATGATAGGAAAATAACATGCAAGAGACAAACTTTCTCATAAATATTGCAAGCGGATAATCTCAGATGATCAAACCGAGCAATTCATGATTAGATCAAGTATTACGCAAGTTGTAAGCTTTATCAGAATTTTTGATGAAGTCTTAAGGTAGAATACTCATAATGTGGCCATTTTAAGATCCATAAAACATCTGATTTTTTTGAGCAGCGTCTTTAGGTATCCGAACATATTTGGGGGCAATCGTAAACATTTGGCAGTGGAAAGTTCCACCTCCAAATGTTTTCGACATCACCCGAATGATTCAGACATTGCGCGAATCTCATTAGGGGTGGACTATCTTAATCCATTCCTACAGTCATAATATATAATAATGACCAGAACTCGGACTGTTAGAGATGAACTGAATACAACTGGATCCAAGAGACCAAGGCCTATATCTTTCTCAGAAACAATGGTAAACAACACTAAATGTGACATTTTTGACGCCCTACAAGACAACGCCTTTGGAAATAATTGTGGAAAAGGAAGAAATTGCTTGTGACAATGAGAAGTGATTTGCATTACAGTCGAAACTCGTTGTGTCGACATCGGATGAGTCGATTTTCCGGATAAGTCGAAGTGTTTTCAAAGTCCCGACTTTGTCCTTTCTTTGTTTCATATAAATTTTGATGTTTGTGTCGAATTGGGAAAATTGTCAACTTTGGATGAGTCGAATTTTTTTTGCCGGTCGGTAGACAAACTTCACCTTAAAATTACCTGTTCAGGTCATTAAATGATTAGCACAGTCACTTTGTCTAGGCTGTCAAACCCTCATTAACACGATTTCGAACAATGGGGATTAAAATCTTGATCGAAAGGTGTGAAAGCTGGTGAATACCGGATGATAGCATTCTGCTGTCGGTTCACCGTAAGATTGCACAACCCGTGAAACATACACGCGAAAGACAGGCTATGTGTAGACGACGCTTGTTACTCTAATTTTGTCAACGACAGTAATAGTTATAAGCTTCCGTTTTTATTGTATTTGAAATACTTCATCATCGTATAATAATTACATGTACACGGGTATATACGCCCCCTCCTCCAAAGAGTTGTTCAGATCGTCAAATAAGCCATACCCCGACTTCTGCCAAAGACTTACGTGAAAACTTTCAGTTTTTGATGGCTGGTGTTTGTGTCGAACTCCGGATAAGTCGAGATATTTTCAGTGGCCCACAAAAGTCGACATAACGAGTTTCGACTGTATTTAGTTTTCGAGCGGCAAACATTAACAATTTCAGGAAGTACAAAGTTGAAGCAAATGGTCCTGTCAACAAAACCTTGTTTGTGATACACTTGATAAGTTTTCCAATAGAACAAATTATAGACAAATGACCAGTTGACCACAGAATGGACACAATGCCATTATAACAATAACTTAACCAATTCCAATAAGACAAAAATCCTTACTTTTCAAATATGAAAGTTTTTGCAAATGACAAAATGGATATTTATAGAATTTGTGTGCAATGTGGCAAAGAAAATATTGAAGTATAAGGAGAAAATGATGATTATCAGCATAAATTTTCTTCTTTTGCTTCAATGTATTCCCAACCTTTTCTTTTGACGAACTGTCAAAAGATATAATTGGTTGGGAAAGGGTCAATTTTAGTATTGCAGAAAAAATCATTTAAAAAACTGTGTGATGCCATGTAAAACAGTCATGTTTACAAGTGAAAAGACATTCTTAATTTTCAATACAATTTTGCATGTGTTGGTTTGAATCTTGCAGGTGTTTCACCATCACCTGCAAAATTACAGTAGTTTTGACTTATATGCTGTTTACGCAGATAAATTTTGTAAACATCTGCCATAGTGTTGTGATGAAACTACAGCTGCTGTAAGGTGAAGTGTCAACTCTGTTTTTAGTATATTCCGTTTTTATTCACCTTACAGGGTGTGGCTAAGCAAAGAGGTTATTCGACAAGTTTACTTCTCGATACCTTGGTTGATAGAAGAGAAAAATGTGCGGCACGAACATGAACACATTTCGAATTGAAAGAATGTGCGATTGTCAAATGTGTTGTTATAAAACCTTGTAACTACATGTTGATTCATGCTGTAGTTAGAATGTTTTGCAATAAAACCGATGATTTACCGCTAGTCGAGAAGGCTGTTTCTCCTCAAGCTTAAATGTAATGAATCGTTTACTAGGCTCCGCCCTGTCACCCGAATAAAAACAGAATATAAGCTATAGGAACACTTTTAGTATCAATCTGTAGCCTGGCTATTGATTATTGATCTTTAACTGGTTAGCTATATCTCTCTTAATACTGTTGTGGAAGAAAGTATTCACAATCTTTTGCCCTTTCCTTAATTCATTGCCATTTGGGAAAATGTTAAATTTTGACAAAACTGTGTGGTTTGGTTTATTGGGGTTTTACGCCGTTTGCAACTACTAAGGTCATATCGTTCGGCTGGAGCACCTAGCCATGGATTCCTGTCGTTTCTCATACCAGTACTACCATAACACCCTTACCTAGCTTCCAGCTGCTCCCAAACATAGGTTCACGATATCAAGCCATTGATGGGTGACATTTTCGTCAGTAAGGGAATTTGCCGCGGCCGGGTATCAAACCCGAGACCTCTCGAATGAGAGGCAGACGCGCTACCAACTGTGCCAGTGTGGTGCCTTAGTTACAAGGTAAAGTGTCAACTCTATTTTTAGTAAACTATAGGGACAATTTTAGTATCAATCTGAATGATCATGGCCATTGATTATTGATCTTTAACCAGTTAGCCATATCTCATCTATAGATAGGTCTAGAATATTTCTCTTAAAACTATTGTTCAAGAAAGCTGGCACAATCTATCAACCTTTCCTAATTTTATTGCCATTTGGGAAAGGGTTAAATCATTGACAAAACCATATGATGCCCTAGATGTAAAGTAAAGTGTCAACTCTTTTTAGTAAACTATAGGGACACTTTTAGTATCAATCTGTATCATGGCTATTGATTATTGATCCTTAACTGCTAGCTATATCTCACATCTAGGTCTAGAATATCTCTCTTAAAACTATTGTAGAAGAAAGTTGCTTCAATCTATTTTGGGAAGGGGTTAAATCATTGACAAAACAGTGCTGTGCCCTAGTTGTAAGGTAAAGTGTCAACTCTATTTTTAGTAAACTATAGGGACACTTTTAGTATCAATCTGTACTCTGTAGCATAGATATTTATTATTGATCTTTAACTGGTATATATATCTCACATCTAGGTCTAGAATATCTCTCTTAGAACTTTTGTGGAAGAAAGTTGCCGCAATCTATCACCTTTTCCTTAATCTATTGCCATTTTGGAAAGGGTGAAATCATTGACAAAACTCTATGATACCCTACTTGTAAGGCAAAGTGTCAAATCCGTTTTTAGTAAACTGTAGGGACATTTTTAGTATCTATCTGAAGCATAGCTATTGATTATTGATCTTTAACTGCAGCTATGGTTAGCTATATCTCACAGCTATCTAAGGTATAGAATATCTCTCTTAAGACTATTGTGGAAGAAAGTTGTCGCAATCTATCTCCCTTTCCTTAACCCTTTCCCAAACGACAAAATTTGGACTTATCCAATTTCAAATCTACTGGAGATGACAGAAGCCTGGAATGCTGATAAAGATATGATTTAAGTATAACATAGCATGGAAAATATTGAGACAAAAGGAGAAATTGCTGATTATCAGCAATTTCTTCTTTTGCCTCAATGTTTTCCCAAGCCTTTTCGATAATTTAGGGACATCGGAACCAGGTCTTGTTTGGGAAAGGGTTAATTTATTGCCATTTTGGAAAGGGTTAAATCATTGACAAAACTATGTGATGCCCTAGCTTTAAGGTAACGTGTCAACTCTATTTTTAGTAAACTATATGGACACTTTTAGTATCAATCTGTAGTTAAGATATTGATTATTGATCTTTAACTAGTTAGCTATATCTCACAGCTAGGTCTAGAATATCTCTCTTAGAACTATTGTGGAAGAAAGTAACCACAATCTTTCACCCTTTCCTTAATTTAATGCCATTTGGGAAAGGGTTAAATCATTGACAAAACCCGACAAAACCATATGATGCCCTAGCTGTAAGGTAACGTGTCAACTCTATTTTTAGTAAACTGTAGGGACACTTTTAGTATCAATCTGTAGCATAGCTATTGATTATTGATCTTTAACTGCAGCTATGGTTAGCTATATCTCACAGCTATCTAAGGTATAGAATATCTCTCTTAAGACTATTGTGGAAGAAAGTTGTCGCAATCTATCACCCTTTCCTTAATCTATTGCCATTTGGGGAAGGGTGAAATCATTGACAACAAGGAACGATTTTCTCCACTTCACAGTGATGTTATTTCAGACAAACAAATAGCACTTTGTGGGTGTTGTTATAAAATCTTGTAACTACGGCTTGAATCAAGCCGTAGTTACGAGATTTTGTAACAACACCGACGATTTATCAAAACATAACGATTAATCAAGTCTTTTTCTAGCACAAAAATCATTGACAAAACTGTGAGGTGCCCTAGTTGTAAGGTAAAGTGTCAACTCTATTTTTAGTAAACTATAGGGACACTTTTAGTATCAATCTGTAGCCTGGCTATTGATTATTGATCTTTACTGGTTAGCTATATCTCACAGCTAGGTATAGAATATCTCTCTTAAAACTATTGTAGAAGAAAGCTGCCGCAATCTATCACCCTATACTATATTTATTGCCATTTTGGAAAGGGTCAAATCATTGACAAAACTGTATGATACCCTAGCTGTAAGGTAAAGTGTCAACTCCATTTTTAGTAAACTATAGGGACACTTTGAGTATCAATCTGAAGCATGGCTATTGATTATTGATCTTTAACTGGTTAGCTATATCTCACAGCTAGGTCTAGAACTATTGTAGAAGAAAGTTGACACAAGCTATCACCCTGCCCCAAATTTACTGTCATTTGGGAAAGGGTAACGGTTGAATAGTTGTAAGGTAAAGTGTCAACTCTATTTTTAGTAAACTATAGGGACACATTAAGTATCAATCTGAAGCATGGCTATTGATTATTGATCTTTAACTGGTTAGCTATATCACACATCTAGGTCTAAAATATCTCTCTTACAACTATTGTGGAAGAAAGATATCAGAATCTTTCATCCTTTCCTAAATTCATTGCCATTCTGGAAATGGTTAAATCATCGACTAAACTGTAAACTGTGTGATGCCCTAGTTGTAAGGAAAAGTGTCAACTCTATTTTTAGTAAACTATAGGGACACTTTTAGTATCAATCTGTATCAAGGCTATTGATTATTGATCTTTAACTGTTTAGCTATATCTCACTGCTAGGTGTCGAATATCTCTCTTAAAACTATTGTAGAAGAAAGTAACCGCAATCTTTCACCATTTCCTTAATTTATTTCCATTTGGGAAAGGGTTAAATCAGTGACAAAACCATGTGGTGCCATACTTGTAAGGTAAAGTGTCAACTCTATTTTTAGTAAACTATAGGAACACTTTTAGTATCAATCTGAAGCATGGCTATTGATTATTGATCTTTAACTGCAGCTATGGTTAGCTATATCTCACAGCTATCTAAGGTATAGAATATCTCTCTTAAGACTATTGTGGAAGAAAGTTGTCGCAATCTATCTCCCTTTCCTTAACCCTTTCCCAAACGACAAAATTTGGACTTATCCAATTTCAAATCTACTGGAGATGACAGAAGCCTGGAATGCTGATAAAGATATGATTTAAGTATAACATAGCATGGAAAATATTGAGACAAAAGGAGAAATTGCTGATTATCAGCAATTTCTTCTTTTGCCTCAATGTTTTCCCAAGCCTTTTCGATAATTTAGGGACATCGGAACCAGGTCTTGTTTGGGAAAGGGTTAATCTATTGCCATTTTGGAAAGGGTGAAATCATTGACAGTTTGACCATGTGATGCCCTATTTGTAAGGAAAAGTATCAAATCTGTTTTAGTAAACTATAGGGACACTTTTAGTATCAATCTGAAGCATGGCTATTGATTATTGATCTTTAACTGGTTGGCTATATCTCACAGCTAGGTCTGAAATATCTGTCTTAGAACTTTTGTGGAAGAAAGTTGCCGCAATCTATCACCCTTTCCTTAATTCATTGCCGTTTTGGAAAAGGTTAAATCAGTGACAAAACCATGTGGTGCCATACTTGTAAGGTTAAGTGTCAACTCTGCTTTTAGTAAACTATAGGGACACTTTTAGTATCAATCTGTAGTAAAGATATTGATTATTGATCCTTAACTGGTTAGCTATATCTCACAGCTAGGTATAGAATATCTCTATCAAAACTATTGTAGTTCTAAGAAAGTCTTCAGAATCTTTTGCCCTTTCCTGAATGACAAATGATGTTGTAAATTCAAATGATACAGTTATTGTAATCATAAGCTTATTAGAATCAATAAAGAATATCTTTGCCATGACAAACCATGGAAAACAAAACTGTGTGAACACTGGTAAAAATATGTTAGCTACAGTTCCCCAACATCTACGCTTCACACACAAGACCTGGTTTGACAACCCTAAATCTGAAAGCTTGGGAAACATAGAAAGAAAGCAAGGAAATGCTGTCTCATGACCAGTATTTCCTCCTTTTCTTCAATATCTATTATCCAATTCATCCAATTTCATCAGAATTTCAAGTTATCAATGACATTTATTTTGCAATTTGCCATCTGTAGTTCCTTTCACATAGGAACATTCCAAATCCTTGCTATTTGGGAATGGGTCAAGACAAAATATTAAGCTAACCTTCAGAATATATCTCCATCCTTCCGCATTGAACAGCTCATTCCCAAAATGTTCCTTGTAGATCTCCTCTGCTTCTTTGATCTTTTCCTCCGTAACAACCTTGCCAAGCATCCATCTTTTTATGATGTACTGCAGACCAAAAAACACTGTTGTGGGAAACTTTCCTCCGCGACTCTCAAAGTAGGAATACACTACTGTGGTTTTGGGTGGATACTGCAGATGATGTGTAACCTGTAAGAGAAATGAACAAGTGACATGAAAAATTAAGTAGTATTCTTACCAGCCCATTAACCCTTTTCAAAACAGCAAAATTTTAGGGTGGTTCAATTTGGAACCTGCTGTAACTGATCAGGGTTGGGGTAATCGTAATCTGTAATCGTAATTGATTGTAATCAATTACATTTTCTCAAGTAATCGACAGTAATCTGTAATCGAAGAGAGTTTCGATTACATGTAATCGTAATTTAATCGATTACAGGCTTAAAAATTGATGTAATCATCGATTACATTTTCGATTACTTTCGATTACTTGCAGAAAAATTATGAATCAAATTAAGATATAAAAATTGATTTCAAGGAACATAGAAATGTTAGGAAGTACCCCACATGAATTTCAGAAAAATGAATATTTGTCTATTGAAAATACATGACATCATTTTAGGTTTAAGACAAAAGTAAAATCTCTTTATAATTGCAATTAATCTGTAAAACATAATAAAGTTCCAATTTTGGACTGCTAATGATAAGTAAAAAAAGTTTGTATTAGAGATCCTTTCCCAAACAAGATCAGGTTTCGCCTTACCTGATAGGAATTGTTTTGGAAACATTTTGAGAATAGAAGAAAGTGGATACATAGAAGTGCATCATTTGGGAGAGAATTAAAATGACTACTGTTGTTTGGGTTGAAAAAACATGTACTTCACACCTTTTTACATGAAGAACCATAGTGATTGCTATAGTGTGAAACCTAAACAAAAGGTGTTTATTTCCCAAGGCTAATTTTAGTGTTATACAATTTGACAACTTTGAGAGATTTGATGAAGTTAATATGAAGGTTCAGGTATTATTCTGGATGCAAATGTTCTTGGGATCTGACATTGTGACAAGAGCTATGTCCTTCATGGGCTATTTTGAAGTTCCTGACTCCTTTCCTAATGAGGAGACTTTGACCACTTTGACAACAGTCTCTCAACTTTCCAAAAACTATTTATGATAAGATGCAATATTAATTATACATGTAGAATAAACCTTTTCCCAAACAACATTTTTTTTCTAAAACAAAAGGAAATTTGTAGACAGCAAAATTGATCCTGTTTCACATAGAAATAACCAGGAGAAAGTGCTGATTATGGCCATTTTTATGCTCCCTGAAAAAATTTCGGGGGAGCATATAGTCGCCACGCTGTCCGTCCGTCCGTCCGTCCGTCTGTCCGTCCACAGCCATATCTCAGCAACCCTTGGACCAAATTCAATGAAACTTCACATGTGAACTCCCAGGGTCAATACCTAGGCACCTTTTTCTCCGTTTGTAAATTTAAAGCTGCGTCATGGAAAAAAGGGCCTTAGTGTAAAAATTAGTTTTTCTCTTATTTCTCTTCATCTAATGGGCAGAATTTAATGAAATTTTGTGCTCATGTAATAAATAGGATGTTCTAGACCATATTCTATAAATAATGTGTGTACAAAAAAGCTGTCATGGGAAAAGGGGGCTTAAATTATGATAGTTTTTATTTTGTGACAAACACTTATTCGGGGAGCATAATCCGTCTGTGACGGCTCTTGTCTGTTAAGGCTGCCATATCTACAGATGTTATCAAAGTGTGTCACTATTTGAGAATAGTTTTAAATATTTAAATGATATTATATGTTTTATAAACTGCATAGTTTTTATAGGACTGTAATATTCATGCACTATTTAAACCATAAATAAAGTTTTGCAATAACACTATTCTTTTAAAACATTGTATAATATTGTCATTCAACATTGCATGTTATTTTCTGAAAAGATTTGGCAGTGCTAAGCATGTTTTGATTTTTTATCCTTTCCCAAGCGACAGAAGGTTAAACAGTTCCATTTTGACAGCTGATGTAGATTACAAAATGGATGTTTATAAAGATAGTATTCATGTACAAGAGAAAATATTGAGGCTTAAGGAGAAAATAGTGATTCTCAGCATTTTCTTCTTTTGACTCAATGTTTTCAAAAGCATTGTCTATTAAAGAGGTCAAAATCAGGTCATGTTTGGGAAAGGATAAGCAAGTAATCGAATGTAATCATCCTGTAATCATGATTACTTTAGCAAAAGTAATCGAATGTATTCAATTACATGTGAAAATTAGAGTAATCGATTATTAATCAATTACATGTTTTCCCCAATGTAATTGATTAATAATCAATTACAGGTGACTGTAATCGAACCCCCACTCTGTAACTGATAAGACAGGCATTGATGAGGATCTGTACAAAACATAGCACAGAAAATTTACAGGCAAAGGAAGAAAATGCTTATTACCAACAGTTTCTTCTTTTGTTTCAATGTTTTCCAAAGCCCTTTACATTTTAATACGTCAAATCAAGGTCTTGTTCAAGAAAGAGTTGTGCTTACATCAGGGTGTCCAAAAACCTCCAAATGGAGATTTTTTACCCCCTAAATAAATTTTGTACCCCCAGTTCTTGCAAGCAGCCTTCTTTGTCTCTAATAGAGGGGATACAAGCATGCAGTTAAAGTATGGTCTGTACCCCCAGATTTGAAAGACAGCGGGAACTCTGCTACATTACAGTGTTCTGCCCAGCTCAATAAGCTGTACTGGCCCAGGTCACCCATGTAAACCTTCAAATAAATCAGACTCAGTGTTATTCCGCTACTCTTTCAAAAGTTACCCAAAGGGTTTTCAACTGCTATGGTCAAATCCCATATGTTACAGGTACTCATTGGATCCCGCATAATGACGGTTTTAGACGACCCACAAGAAAAACATGTAACCAGGGATTATTCTGGCTGGAAAAAATGTATGAGAGAAAATGTTCCAATGGCTGAAAAACTATGAGAGATTTTGAATTTCTCTGAGATTTTTTCTTACGTTATTTTCAGGAATCTAACTTTATGAAAATATATCCTATATCACACAAGAGTATTATTATCAAAAATCAAGCTTTTTAAACAATTGAATAGTGAGCTCTCTAAAATCAGTTAGCACAATGAATGGTCACTGTGATTGAAATGCTTTTCTGTGTAGCAAATTTCCTCTGTCATAGTAAAAATATAAAGATTAGGTGACAAATGGAGCAAAAGTAATTTCTCCTATCCCAAACGATTTCTGTCAGAAAAATAATTATAACAGAAGGGTCATGTTTCAATGTCGAGACTGGTTTTCAACTGGGAAAAGATGATGCAATATTATGGTATAGCAGGGCTCTCGGAAACGACAGTACTGTCGTCTGAGACGACAACTTTTCTCAGGGGACGACAAAAAATCCTATCAAAGGATTCCGGCGGACGACAAGTTTTCTCAAGGCACGCGTCCCAGTCCTCAACCTATCGGCTGTCTATAGATCTAACAAGTACACAGTTGTCTACGATAATTAGCTGTCAATTAGTTCTCGGCTCTAGATAATCAACCCAATCAACTGTGTCATGAAAAATCGATAATCGGTCACATCTAAGTCGGGTAGACGAAAGTGGTAGGCGTGGCATCAATTACCGCTTACAGCCAATCGGAATCAATTATCAATAGAAGTTGTAGGCGGAGTCTGACTAATTAGCCTTTACCTGATGAATGTAAATTAGTAAAGTTTTAAGTATTGATTGAAGCAGTTGATTGACTAATAATCTATACGTAATTGAATTTAATTGAATTATTGTTTACCTAAATTGTTATCATAGTCCAACAAGAATGATGCAACAGATGAAATGACAATGAACGAGTAACTAAGAAATCAGTCATTACACACAGCTTGGAATCTCGGGTAGCAAAATAGTGCCGTGTACAAAACTGCATAACTCTTTACACATGACAATGTAACTATAATAGGCCTACTGTTTTATTTGATTGAACAATTAGGATATTTCATAGACCTTCTTTTACTACGATATTTTATGTTAAATAGGAGTTGAATCTAAATTATTGAATTCAGAATTCTCTGTTTACGGCTGGTGACTAGCGTGAAAATTTATTTTCTTCTGGTAAAGGTAAGACTAGAAATTCTACATGTAAATTTGACATGCGAAATAAATTGTCTAAATATAGAATAAAATACGATCTCTGTTTCGGGAAGGGGTATAAAACTGTGTGATTTCCGGAAAATGCCAAAAGTTTGTAGACCAGCTTAACTCTTTTACCAAGTAAGAAAGAACTGCTTGTGACGTCCTTATTGATTTTGGAAAACAATAAACATTCAGGCAAACAAAGAAAAAGATGATAACCAGCATTTTCTCATTATACCTCTTTACTTCCCATGCTTTATTTTGTACAAATCCTTAAATATACGATCATTGAAATTTTTTTGGGAAAAGGTGAAACCACGGAGAGAAAGGTCAAAAGAACAAACCAGCCATCTACAGGTCAGGGTTATGATTGAAACACATTCTTACCTTTAGAATTAAAAAAAATAAAATATCCATCAATAGAAATTATATCTTAAAAAACTTGTGTAAAAGTTTTTAATTGTAGGTCTATAAATAGATACAGACGTCTTTGTGTTAGCAGTTGACCTTGATACTGACTACATGACGTCATGACCCTTACCTTTCATGCACCATTGATCAATCTCTCATTTCTTTATAACATGGAACTCAATTTGTATTTGAGCAGTTTTACTTCGCCTAAGTTACCAGTTTTCTTCTCATTTTTTAAATGTGTTGATAATACTAGATTTAGTTGTTGGTTTTTTTCTGTTTTTGTTTTTGTTTTCATTTGTAATACAATCTAATTTCTTTGCAAAAAATCCCCTTTTTTGTTACCCCAAATACAAATGAACAAAGTATGATAGAAGCAAACACTAATTTCTGTTTGCCCTTTTTATTGAAGTTCTCATCAGGCAACAGGGTTTCCACTGACTTTCAAATTTGGGGGTAAAAAACACTATTTTACACCATGCTTGTACCCCCTGTATAAGAAACGTAGAAGTTTGCTTCAACTTGTTTGCAAAAATTGGGGGAACAAGATTCAATTAGGGGTTAAAACCCCTCATTTGGGTTTTTTAATCCCTGGACAAGTCTAGGTATATCCATTTTTAAGAAGAAAAACTATGAACCTTGAAACTACTGTCTAATTTAGGTTTAAAAGTTGGTCATTGCGAAATCGTTTGACTTTTAAGCGGTACGAAATCCTCCTTAATGATGATGGAATCCAAATTTCTCTGAGTGGAATCCAACTTTTTCTGAAGTTGGATTCCTGGAATCCTACTTTCAAAATCCTAGTGAGAGCTCTGTATAGATTTGTAAACAAGACACGGAGAAAAATCTTTGGTTAATTGCAAGTTCTTTTTAAAACATTTCATTTTTGCGTACTGTAATGTCCCTCTGAAAAGCGCTGCCATCGTTGACGGACATTATATATTAGGCTCTGAACGCTATTGACATGCCGGTGTGCATCGTCTTTTGATTGAAAATTGGTGATTACTACCTTAAATAAATGATTTGTTCATCTAATTTTCATTCCTTTGGCTGCATCTTCCTTTAAGAAACATAAAAGCAGACGCCAGTTCTTTCTATTATTTTTTTATTCATCTACGCAACTTCTCGGCTCAGAAATGATAAGGAAAAATACCGAGTAGACCAATTGTTATGTATATCCGGTACCCTGCATTCAATTTTGGAGCTTGTTTTACTTTAAAGAATGCCGAGAACCAATCGAATTTACTTTTCTGATTTCCGCTTTTTTGACAGCTTAGTTTTCGTCCGTTTTTTCGTTGCTAATCAATTTCAAATTGGTATGCGAGATTTTGTTCCAATTGAGAAAGATCTATGCGATATAAGGCATTTATATGCGAGAATCTCGCGATTTCGCGGCCCAAAATCATCCCTGTGTAACTGTATAAAGAGTCGCTGAAAGTCAAGCATGTGACATTTTAAGTAAGAGACATTGGGCCAGCTGTGCTCAAAAGAGTTAACCCTTTCCAAAACAAGACCTGGTTTTGACGTCCCTAATAGAAAAGGCTTGGGAAAACATTGAAACAAAAGAAGAAATTGCTGATAACCAGTAGTTTCTCCTTTTGTCTCAATATTTCCTGTGCCATATTTTACACAGATCCTATCTTTACTTACATCCATTTTGTCTTTTGTGGCCAGTTTTGAAGTGAGTCACCCTAAAATTTTGTCGTTTGGGAAAGGAAGCATGTGAGCATGATTCAGACTCAGAATGCATGTGACACTAGCACAATGAGTGCAACTTGACAGGCATGTAAAGAATTAGTAATACATTGTAGAAAATGAAGAAATTACATGTGACCAGTCACATACAATTTAATTTTTGGGAAATAAACAAACAACTCTTTTCAAAAGAAGGCCTGATAGTGATTATAATGTGCAATAAAGAAGCACTTGGGAAAACAATGAAACAAAAGAATTTTAAAACAATAGTCGACATGACGTCATAGCCTCACTTTCATTTTTTCATCGATGGTACCTCCTCGGTCTTTATCCTTACAGGATACCATTTTTGAGGCAGAATATTTAAAAAATCCACTGTTAAAATTCATAAACAAAACTCTTTCGTTAAAGAATGTGATTTAAACTTTCTAACTATGAACGCATTTTTAATAATCAGGCTTAGTCTCCGAGATATTAATGCTGAAAGTTGGTAATGCTTTAACGACAAAAACCGAAGCCTTCACCTCCACCGAATGAGTGCAGGTCCGCACTTTATGACTTACGACGTTTTTGATTGGCTGAAGGGATTATGCCGACCGAATCAATTATAAAGGGTAGGTTCCAGTTTAGCGGTCCCCAGACAAAATGGCCGCCACTCTGTTACCGTACATTAAGAAGTAAAGGGATGAAATAGCGTATTTCTTCATCAATAAAAGGGAAAATAAGCGGGGGTGTGGGGGCGGCAGCCCCCATAAATGATTTTAAAATGAAATGAAGCAGGGGTGTGGGGGCGGCAGCCCCCATAAATACATTCAAGTGGACAAGGTAAATGGACGCCATTTTGGTAGGGACCGCTAAACTGGAAGTGTTCCATTATAAATGCTGACCAAAATTTTCTCCTTTAACCTTAATATTTTCTGACTTCAACACAAAATTGCACCAGGCTTTGAAATTGAACATTTTACATTTTAACAGTTTTGAGAAGGGATTGAAAGTCTACGTTGAAAATAGGAAAATTTCGAGTTTCTGTTTCGGGTCATATTGAAAACGAAAGTAGAAAATTTGGGAAAACACTTCTTGGAAAATAATAATTTACGCATATTGACAATTTTATAAATCCATTCTAATAAGAACAGAGAATCTTAAAGGGCACAAAATTGGAATTGTCATAGCAATGTATGGTTCAATAATTTTCATGAAAAATGTCAAATCAACAAAATTGGACGGGCCATTTTAGTCCACTAATTTTCCGTCTTCTTCGGCCCCTGAAAGACAACTGAGGTCAGAACCGTTCTTAAAAATAACTTGCAACAGATATCAATGTTACCAACAGACAAATAAACTCAGAATTGACTAACTTACCTTGTACGAGTCCGTAACGAGTAACAAATTATCCGTACCTGCAGCTGGGATCGCCATTTTGAACGCTATTGGCAGGTGCCCGTGACGTCATAGCAACCCATTGACTAAGCAGCCAGTCTACAATATTTCCAGTCTATTTTTTTTATTTTGGACTGACTCATTTGACGCATCACTTTATCCATTTTTGGATAAAAATCACTACGCGGTGCGCACAACTCCAAAATCCTGTCGCCAAAAAGTAGCAAGCAGAAAATTGCAACTACAAATACATTTGCAACAAAATAAAGTTTGATTTTCGTCTCAATTTCATCTAATAAAATAATTAATTCAAATTAGATTATTCATTTTACTCTATGCAAGCATATGAAGCAAATATGCCGCGTGACAGGAAGTCATGAGGAAGTACCACGTGTATGCATTTTATGGGCGCTGACATCTTGAAAGTAGTTAACCCAGAATGCCCACCAGAGATAGATGGTAATCGACAGGTGGCGACATCTATTGGTAGATATTGCATAGCAACCAGGGAAATCCATTAGACTGGAATACCTTCCAGTTCATAAAAACTCAATCACACAGCCATTTCTTAACATTTCCCCCTAAAGGACAAATTCTAATGATCCAAAAGGATTTGCCTTGGAAAAAAGATTAGAAAAAGAACAAGAGGACCAAGATGGTCCTATATCGCTCACCTTAGAGCGCCCTGAGACATACTTTTTAACAAACCTTTTAAATCTCCGAGGATTTTGAAAAGAGGATTTTGAAAAGGAGTCATACGACAATGGTACACACTTAATTTCAAAGCACAATTTGGGAAAAGATTGTCAAAGATTTTTCACTATATCTGTATTTAAAATCAGAAAATCCACAACATATTGCTGAATTTCCATTGCACATAGACAAATTGAAGCATTAATCTTGGAAAAAGGTCATTGGGCTATAATATTTAGAAACCATAGAAAGTTTGGAAATTCTAAGACAATATTAAACCTGTTCCCGCTTTTTTAAATCTAGAATACCTCATGGTAGAGCTTATTTTCAAAGCAAAATGATAACTTGAACTAATCTGTTTAACAAGACAATATGACACACACAACTTATATGCACTTTTTTCTGTACAAAATGCAAGAGCCTAAAGCATAGGAATAATTCTAAAAGTTCTTAAACGAGGCAAAAAAATTATCTTCAGGCCTTAACAACTTGAAAAGATTGTCAAACATTGCCCTCTATCATTTATATGGAACCCACAACATAGGGGAAATATTCATTGAACAGTAAGGATTTGGTTATGGTAAAACCTTTTCCAAACAACATAACATAAGAGCAGACATAATTAAAAGCTGCTGTAGATGATAAAACAGGTGTTGATAAAGACTGCATTCATGTATAAAAATGCAGAGAAAATGATGAGGCAAAATGAGACAACACAGGCTATCAAGTTATCAACATTTTCTTCTTTTACCATATCATTTACAAGCCTTTTCTGTCGGTGAGGCAAACCTGTGTATGGTAGAGAAAGGGCATAATGCTTTCCCATACAGAAAGGTAAAGAAAGGAAATAGACTGTCCCAATTTGAAAGTTCAGAATACAAAATTGACAGCCGTACAAATAGGATTCGTTTACAATGAACTAGCATATAAAATGTTGAATAAAATTAAATAAAATATTGAGGTAAAAGGAGAACCAGCACTTTCTTCATTTGACTCATTAATTTCCAAAGCCTTTTCTAATAGGGACTTCAAAACAAGGTCTTTCCAGGAAAGGGTTAAAGTATTTAGTTGATCCCTAGATCAGTAAACAAACACTGTTTGCTCCATGCATTCTTTATCAGTATTATGATCTGCATAATCTGATTATAGGGATATGATATCGTCGGTGGGGGAGTCAAAACCTCGTAACTCCAGCTTATTCAAGCTGTAGTTACGAGGATTTGACTCCCCACCAATGATATGTGATAAAATCTACCTGGTCAAAACAATTCCTCACTTGAAAATTCCAGAACCCATAACATAGGGCTTCTTTCCTTGCAATGTGATGATTTTTAGTATTCTGTTAGAGGTTTAGGAGATGTAAAGTCATGCAAAATTTCAAGACTCTAGGCCAAATAGTCCTTGAGAAAACTGTGTTTCAGTGTGAAACCTTAAACCCCACAACATAGGGCCAATTTTTCTATAAGCACAATTATTTGAAGTATTTTGGTAGAAGGCATTGAGACAATACTACAAACAAAATTTCAAGACTCTAGACCTTATAGTTTGGGAGGAGAAGATTTTTTAGTAATTGTGGACAGACAGACGGACGGACGGACAGACGGACGACGGACGGTGAGCGATCACAATAGCTCACCCTCAGCACTTCGTGCTAAGGTGAGCTAAAAATAGTGATGCATTTCCTCTCAATATTTTCATTGATTATGAAAATATGCAATATTCCAATCGATAGCATTGATTTTGTCGTCTGCATAATTTGGATTTCTATTTGATTTCATTTCATAGGTGTTTAACACCGTTTTCAACTGCTAATTTCATATTTCAACAACTGGAGCACCTAACAACGAATTCCTGGTATCTCTCTGACCAGTAGGCCTGTAGTGTAGTGCATGTAGCTTCCTTTTGACACCCATTATTATAATATACAATACAATACAATAATAATATAAAGGATTTGTAAAACACAGAAAATGATGAAATAGCTTGTGAAATTGCACATGTGCAATGGTTTTTACCCGTACTGTAAAATTTAATTTGCTTAAAACTTGTCTGTAATATCTTTGAATTTAGACAAGTCTGAAATTTAGACTGTTCCAATCTGAAAGCTACTGTACATAGACAACAAATCAGATGTTTATCATGAGAAAATTTGTGAACAATTTTGCAGAGAAAATACAGAGACAAAAGCAGAAAATACATTACTGATTAGGTGTTTTCTTCTTTTGTCTCAATGTTTTCCCAAGCCAGTTCAATTAAGGATGTGAAAATGGGTTAACCCTTTTCCAAACGACAAAATTTTCAAAATGTCCATTTCAAAAACTGCTGCAGATGACAAATGGACCATGTTTAAGATAGAATTTGTGTACAATATAGCACTGAAAATATTGAGTCGAAAGGAGAAACTGCTGGTTATCAGCAGTTTCTTCTTTTGTCTCAATGTTTTCCCAAGCCATTTCTACAAGGGACGTCAAAACAAGGTTTTGTTTGGGAAAGGGTTAAGCTAGTCTGACATCACAAGATCTCTTTCACTTTTATTCGAAAAAAATTCATGGAAAAGATAATCTTCCTTTAATTAAAAGATCATTTTTGTTTGATCTTTCAAAAAAATCACAGTCTGGGTAGGGATTAGAAGATAACTAGGAATCATATAGAAAGAAAGTCTTTGCGATCAACACTTTCTCCTTTTCCAATAATGTTTCCTTAATATTACTTAATTATAATATTACTTATTATTATAAGTTTTGCCTTTAGTACCATTTTGACAAGAATGCCAATGGCTTTGATTTGATCAGTCTGAAAATGTCGTCAAGGAAAGAGGGTTGAGGCATTATTAACCATTTCCCAAACAACACATTTTTGAGGTGGTCCTATTCAAAAATTGCTGCAGATGACATTATTGGTGTTGTTAAAGATAGAATTTGTGTAGAAATAGCTAAGAAAATATTGAGACATAAGGAGAAACTGCTGGTTATCAGCAGTTTCTTTATTTTGCCTCAATGTTTTCCCAATCCTTTTCTATTAGAGACGTCAAAAGCAGGTATTATTTGGGAAAGGGTTAATTGTAATGAATGCACTTTTAGACATTTTTATGATCTTAGTTTAGTGATTTTAGTGTTTTTTTAAATAAATATGCAATCAAACATTTGATTGATTGATTGACAGGTTGTTTGGTTGATTGATTGATTGGTTGGTTGGTTGATTGATTGATTAATTCATAGATTGATTGATTGATTAAATGGGTTTGAACACTTCATCCAATTCCAATCACAGCTGCTAATCCCATTTAATTTAAATCATTGATATACAAAATCATCAATATTGGTGTGAGAAGAATTATTTTTGTCAAATGTCAGAAACAATATTCGCCGAGCCAGGGTTCAAATGCACGACCCCTGTATTGACAGACTTCCATCATATCAAGTGCCCATCAAAAATTTAACCCTTTCCCAAACAACTGAATATTAGGCAAGTCCAATTGGAAAGGAGTTGCAGACGACAAAATAATTGATATCAAAGGAAGAAAATTTGTATATCATAGCTTAGAAAATTTTGAGAAAAAAGGAGAAAATGCTGATGGTCAGTATTTTCTTCTTTTGCCTCAATGTTTTCAAAGCCTTTTCTTCTAGAGACGTCAAAACCCACTCTTGTTTGGGAGAGGGCTAAGAAAAGATAGGTACAAGGCAATTGAAATAAAAACAACTACAGTAAAACTTAATAATAAAATCCACACTTTAATTGCATAAAGTCATAAAAAGTCCATTTGACAATTAACACTGCCAATGTCGGAGACAGTTATACTGTTGAAAGTCAGTTAACCCTTTCCCAAACAAGACCGGGTTTTAACGTCCCTAATCAAACAGGCGTGGGAAAACATTGAGGCAAAAGAAGAAAGTGCTGATAATCAGCACTTTCTCCTTTTGTCTCAATATTTTCTCAGCTACTTTGTACTAAATTCCTTTCTCTATTAATATCTGTTTTGTAGTCTGTAGCAGCTTTCAAATTGGACCATCCTAAAATTTTGTCGTTTGGGAAAGGGTTAAACCCTTACCAAATGGCAAAATTTTAGACTGTTACAAATTCAAAGATGATGCAGACAATAATTTCAAGTGAATATAGTTTTCTATTTTTGGTCTTTTTGGGTAGAAAACATTGCGGGACATGAAGAAATTGCTTGTGTCAAGCAATTTCTTCATTTTCCACAATGTTTTCCAAAGTCTTTATCTTGTCAGGCGTCAAAAAGTGTGAGGTTTAACATTTTCACAAACAAGACCTAGTTTTGATGAATGTAGAAGAGACAGCTTTGGAAAACTTTGAGAGAAAAAGAGGAAAATGTTTTTTTTGAAAATATTAAGAGAAAAGGAGAAAATTATTTTCATTAGATTCTTTTTGAAGAAAATTATGATTTTTAAGCATTTTCTTATTGTCTTTCAATATTTTGTGGCCATATCATACAAAGTGTCTGATCTTTGTGAAATTGATTATTTCATCTGCAACATCTTTGACTTTGCACCAGTCTAAAATTCTTCTGTTTGGAAAAGGGTTAATATCACAATCTAAGCTACAAATTTTAGTTTGTAACAATTGGTACAATAATGTGAGTACAAATTTTCTGTAAGTTGCAAATTGAGTAATTCATAACCAAGAAACATGAACAAACATTATAGAAAAAGGGGGAAAAAAGATGTGTTTGTGAAACACAAATGCCCCCGAAATGGCCAATGTTAAGTTTTCGGACAGACAGATGGACGTACAGACAGACAGACAGACATGAGTAAAACAATATGTCCCTATCTTTCGATGCAGAGGCATAAAAATAGTCCTAATTTGTTTATCACCTGTCCAACAATGTTTTCTATGGCAAACTTGAAGTAAAGATAAGATTACTTTTTAATGTTTCACCAGTATAGAATTCCTGTTTGAACAAGTTCGAGAGCTTTATTGATTTTTCAAGACTTTTCAACCTTTTCAAAATTTAACAAGACATGTTTGTAAAACACTAATGACCCCATAACAAAATTCTTTTTGAAAACATATGTGACCCATCACGCTAAAGGGGACCTTTTATGAAGCGTGAAAAATATTGACCCTAGCCAGTCTGCGCAGTCTGCGCAGCCAGACTAGGGCCGACACTTTTCACTTGTATGTAATTTTCAAAATCTGGGATTTTTTCCCTATCTTACAATATGTTCTTTTTTTTTGCATACAGTATCTGGTTGACATGTACCTAGTCTGACAAGATTGTCAAAATGTGGAATTTTTGAATTCTGATAAGGTCACTTTTAGCATGACCAGTCACATGTAATCTTGACATTTGACCTTGACAGATGACCTTGATTTTGGTATCTTGTCACAAGGAATGCACATTTTAACCAACATGTATTAATTAACAGCCGGCAAAAATAGACTTGTCCAAGTTCAAAGATGTTGCAGACAACAATTTCAAGTAAATGAAATTTTTGGATCTTTCTGGGTAGAAAACACCGTTGGAAATGAAGAAATTACTTGAGACAAGCAATTTCTTCATTTTCCACATTTTTTTCCAATTCCTTTATCAAGGGAGGCATCAAAAAGTGTCATTGTGGGGGAATGGGTTAAATATGAAAGCCTTTTCATTTATGGTTCCAAAGGTCAATAATAATCTTTAATACAAGTAACATACATGGCTTGATTGTCAATTTCAAATTTAACTTCCAACAAGAAATTAGTGGAGCGGTCCGTAAACGCCCAACAGCAGCTTGTCAAAAATTAGGAAATGCTATAATTCAAGGGAAGAAAATTGATGAATGCTTAAAATTACATGAATAAGGAACAATTTTATCCAGTAAATCATGACGTAATTTAGGACAAACAAACAGTATTTTGCTGGTGTTGTTATAAATCTCATAACTACGGCTTGAATCAAGCCGTAGTTACGAAATTTTACCATAACACCGACTGTTTATCAAAATATACTGGTCAATCTAGTCTATTTTTAGAACAAAATTCATTGCTATTTCAAAGGTCACATTTACAGCTATACATCATGGGAATGCATTGTGCCAAGTTTGAACTTATTCTAATGAAAACTTTGGAGGAGTTGCACACACACGAAATTGAGTACCGTTAGTTTTTTTTTAAACTCAAGTGCAGATAACTCAACAACGACCTGAATTGCAACAGTGTCATGCACAACAAGACACTAGGGCCAGATCATATAAACTTTGGTTAGCATTAACCAAGTGATTAAATACCTTTTTTGGTTATATCATCCTAACAACACAGGCAATTTTAACCAAAACAGGT
Organism: Fragum sueziense; assembly: GCA_963680895.1. Classification (NCBI taxonomy): domain Eukaryota; kingdom Metazoa; phylum Mollusca; class Bivalvia; order Cardiida; family Cardiidae; genus Fragum; species Fragum sueziense. The sequence goes on from OY804597.1 coordinate 50,651,204, forward strand.
AATTAATCATTTGGTTAAGCCTCTCTTACAACCCGTCATGCGTCTTTTTAAATCGTACGTTTTAAAACTCTGCAAAATCGCACGATTTATAAAGACGCACAATGGGTTGTAAGAGCGCCTCAAAATATTGTCCGGTCAATTCTTTGCTGCGTGCAGTCTGTGTCATGGTTGAATCCACCAAAATTGCACGACTAAACGTACATTTTAGACGCAGACCGCACGCAGGAGCACATACGACCGGTTCTAAGAGAGGCTTTAGAGCTAATCAATGTTTAAACAATCAGGCACTGGAGGATTCATTTGATCATCTTTTGATTTACACAAACAGACGGACAGACAGACAGACAGATGGACGACCAGGGCCATAACATAATACAACCCTTCCGATGTATAAAATAAATACACATAATCCATGTATAAGGAATTCATAGATACATCTAACATTTCAATAGGCACATATTTTTGATTTTACAAAACATTTCACACAGAGAAAAAATATCAAAGCCTATTCCCACACATTGACCCTATTTGACTCCCTACAAAATAATGGCTTTGCAAAACATTGTGGAAAAAGATGAAATTGCTTGTGGCAAGCATTTTTCTCTTTTCCCACAATCAATAGAGAGATTTGTGTATAAAAACAAGATGTGTTTGTGAAACACAAATGCCCCCGAAATGGCCATTTTTCTGTGCCCCAGATCTCTCGATATGGGGGCATAATAAATATTAAGGCAAAAGGAGAATATGCCATTTCTCAGCATTTTCTTCTTTTGCCTCAATGTTTTCCAAAGCCTATTCTCTTTCGGATGTCAATGCGAGGTCTTGTTTGGGAAAGAGTTAAGGTAGTCCACCCCTAATGAGATTCACACAACATCTGAATCATTTGGGTGACGCCGTAAGCATTCCAAGGTGGAACATGCCATCCAAAATGTTTACGAAGTGGCCCGAATAAGTTCCGATATATAACAAATGTTCAGATATGTTAAGAACAAGAGGGCCAAGATGGCCCTGTATCGCTCCACTGGCTTTTAGACAATTAGACTACAACATTATTCAAGGAATACAATAGAGGTTTATCCAAAGAAGATTCATGCTACGCCAGAATGAAATCCAATAAATGATTAAGGAACAGAAATGTTTTTAAAATTTTCTTAAAATTACACTATGTTTCATATAGCAAAAAATAAGCCTAGCCCACAGCGGCCAAGCTATTCATCCAATCGTGAAGGAATTTGGAAGAGATTCATGCGAAGTTTTGTAGAAATTGGTCCTGCAGTTTTGGAGAAGGAGATTGTTTAACAATTTTTCGAAAATTCAATTTAATTAAATCTATTAAAATTTAAGTTCTACACGGAATTTTTTTTTCACGAATTTAGAGGAGATTCATGCAAGAAAGATTTGTGTGAAGTTTAATTAAAATTGGTCCAGTAGTTTTGGAAAAGAAGATTTTTCGAAAATTTAATTTAATTTAATTAATCAAAATTAAAGTTCTACACAGAACTTATTTTTTTGAAGGAATTAAGAAGAGATTCATGCAAGGATCATTTCTGTAAAGTTTGGTTGAAATAGGTCCAATAGTTTTGGAGAAGAAGAATCTTTAAAGATTTTTCGAAAATTTAATTTAATTAAATTAATTAAAATTAAAGTTATACACAGAATTTATCTTTTTGAAGGAATTAAGAAGAGATTCATACAAGGAAAATTTCTGTGAAGTTTGGTCGAAATTGGTCCAGTGGTTTTGGAGAAGAAGAATTTTTAAAGATTTTTCGAAAATTTAATTAATTCAATTTAATTAAAATTCAAGTTCTGCACGAATTTTGTTCTTTTGAAGGAATTTGGTAGAGATTCATGAAAGGAAGATTTCTGTGAAGTTTGGTTGAAATTGGTACAGTAGTTTTGGAGAAGAAGAATTCTTAAAGATTTTTGGAATATTTAATTCAATTGAATTAATTAAAATTTAAGTTGTACACAGAATTTATCTTTTTGAAGGAATTAAGAAGAGATTTATACAAGGAAGATTTCTGTGAAGTTTGGTTTGAAATTGGTCCAGTAGTTTTGGAGAAGAAGAATTTTTAAAGATTTTTCGAAAATTTAAATCAATTAAATTAATTAAAATTCAAGTTCTGCACGAATTTTATTCTTTTGAAAAAAATTTGGTAGAGATTCATGCAAGGAAGATTTCTGTGAAGTTTGGTTGAAATTGGTCCAGTAGTTTTGGAGAAAACGAATTTTTCAAGATTTTTCGAAAATTTAATTCAATTAAATTAATTAAAATTCAAGTTCTGCACAGATTTTATTCCTTTGAAGGAATTTGGTAGAGATTCATGCAAGGATGATTCATGTGAAGTTTGGTTGAAATTGGTCCTGTAGTTTAGGAGAAGAAGATGTTTAAAGAAAAAGTTTACGCACGGACGGACGGACGCACGGACGGACAGACGGACGGACAACGGACACAGGGCCATGACATAAGCCCCGCTGGCCTTCGGCCAGTGGAGCTAAAAATTCTACATCACCTGAGTCTAATTAGGGATGGACTACCATGAAATGTGATTAACCCATTACCAGATGGCAGACTTGTCCAAATTCAAAGATGTTGCAGACGACAATTTCACGTGATAGAAAGTTTGCTTTTATTAGTCATTTTGGGTGGAAAACATAGTGGGAAATGAAGAAATTGCTTGTCACAAGCAATTTCTTCATTTCCCACAATGTTTTTCCAAGCCTTTATGTCATGGAGTGCCAAAAGGCGTCATTATGTGGGAATGGGTTAATGAGTCTTAGTTTGGGATATGCAGTGTAATTCTAATTTTACACAACATTCCATCTAATTGGGCAAGACCTATGTCACAGCCAATCAAATTGCTTATCATTTTGTAACTGATAATCAAACAAGATGTGTTTGTGAAACACCAATGCCGCCGAAATTGCTAATTAATGTTAGGAATTCACATTAAGTTTTGGTCTGACAGACAGACGACAGACAGACGGACATCAGCAAAGCAATAAGCCCCCGATCTTCCAATACGGGGGAATGAAAATATTTAGAAGCATTAGTGAAGATGCTCCCAGTTTTTGATTGCTATGGCACACTCATATTGGTCCCTATATCCTTTATTAACCCTTTCCCAAATTACCAAAATTTGGACTTTTCCAATTAGAAAGCCGCCGCAGACATCAAAAATGGATGTTGATAAAGGCAGGATTTGTGCACAATATAGCACAGAAAATATTGAGACAAAAGAAGAAATTGCTGATTATCAGCAATTTCTTCTTTTGTCTCGATCTTTTCTCAAGCCATTCCTTCTAGGGATGTGAAAACCAGGTCTTGTTTGGAAAAGGGTTAATTAGCAAGGCAATGCTAAATGCAGTAACATCGCTCATAACTTTGCTACTATAAATGTCTCTTTATGTATAGAATTAGATTTGAATACTAAAATAATTCCTATTCTTAATTGTTTCTCTCTTTCGAAAATTAACTAGAAAATCACTGAAAGTGATCATACCCCCCAACAGTGCTGTTTTTGTGCATTTTGAGAAATGCATGTCATTTGATGTGTGAGATGATCAATTGAGAAATACAGCTAATAAAAAATCAACAGACATTAACATGCATTGAATACAATCACTCAAGGGACATTCCTGCCAAGTTTGGTTCAAATTGGTCTTATAATTGATTTTTAAAGATTTTTCACATGATTTAGTCTATTAAGCCCCACACAGCCACACCAACAATTTTTAACAAATCAAAAAATCACACACAAGGTTTGAAAAGGGTCACCCAAGGAACATTCCTGCCAAGTTTGATAAGAATTGGCCTAGTGGTTCAGGAGGAGAAGATTTTTGAAGAATTATCAAACATTTTCTCGAAGTCAGATAAGCCACACCCTGCCATGCCAACAATTTTTGACGATTCAAAAATCCATGAACATATGTTGAATAAAGTCACTCAATGAACATTCTTGCCAAGTTTGATTTAAATTGGCCAAACAATTGATTTTTAAAGATTTTTGGCATGATTTCCCTACGTCCAATTAGCCCCGCCAACAAAGCCCATAATTTTTAATGAATCAAAATTCACGAACAATTTTGAAAAGGCTCACCCAAGGAACATTCCTGCCAAGTTTGGTATGCATTTGCCCAGTGGTTAAGGAGAAGATTTTTGAAGAATCATCTAATGATTTCTCAAAGTCTGATACATGTAAGCCCCGCCCTGCCACACCCACATTTTTCACCCAATCAAAAATTCATAAACATGTGTTGAATACAGTTACTCAATGAATATTCTTGCTAAGTTTGATTCAAATTGGCCAAACAATTGATTTTTAAAGATTTTTTGCATGAATTCTCCAAGTCCGATAAGCCTAGCCTTGTCATTTTTTTGACAAATAAAATTTCACGAATAAGTTTTGAAAAGTGTCACCAAAGGAACATTCCGGTCAAGTTTGGTAAGAATTGGCCAAGTGGTTGAGGAGGAGAAGATTTTTGAAGAATTATCTAATGATTTCGCGAAGTCTGATAAGGTCCGCCCTGCCACGCCCACATTTCCACTCAATCAAAAATTCATGAACACATGTTGAATACAGTCACTCAAGGGACATTCCTGCCAAGTTTGGTTCAAATTGGCTTGATGATTGATTTTTTGAATTTTTTTGCATGATTTCTCTAAGTCTGATAAGCCCCGTCCTTCCACGCCCATAATTTTTGACAAATCAAAAATTCACAAATAATTTTGAAAAGGGTCACTCAAGGAACATTCCAGTCAAGTTTGGTAAGAATTTGACCAATGGTTCAGGAGGAGAAGATTTTTGAAGAATTATCTAATGATTTCGCGAAGTCTGATAAGCCCCGCCCTGCCACGCCCACATTTTTCACCCAATCAAAAAATTCATGAATACGTGATGAATACAGTCACTCAGGGGACAATCCTGCCATGTTTGATTTAAATTGGCCTGATAATTGATTTTTAAAGATTTTTCATGTGATTTCTCTAAGTCCGATAACCCCGCCCTGTCACGCCCACAATTTTTGACGAATCAAATATTCACGAACAAATTTTGAAAAGGGTCATCCAAGGAACATTCCTGCCAAGTTTGGTATGCATTTGCCCAGTGGTTAAGGAGAAGATTTTTGAAGAATCATCTAATGATTTCTCAAAGTCTGATAAGCCCCGCCTGCCACGCCCACATTTTTCACCCAATCAAAAATTCATGAACATGTGTTGAATACAGTCACTCAATGAATATTCTTGCCAAGTTTGATTCAAATTGGCAAAACAATTGATTTTTAAAGATTTTTTGCATTATTTCTCTAAGTCGGATAAGCCTAGCCTTGCCATTTTTTTTTGGACGAATAAAAAATTCACGAACAAGTTTTGAAAAGTGTCACCTAAGGAACATTCCGGTCAAGTTTGGTAAGAATTGGCCTAGTGGTTGAGGAGGAGAAGATTTTTGAAGAATTATCTAATGATTTCGCAAAGTCTGGTAAGGTCCGCCCTGCCACGCCCACATTTCACTCAATCAAAAATTCATGAACACATGTTGAATACAGTCACTCAAGGGACATTCCTGCCAAGTTTGGTTCAAATTGGCTTGATGATTGATTCTTAAAAAAAATTCGCATGATTTCTCTAAGTCTGATAAGCCCCGTCCTTCCACACCCATAATTATTGACAAATCAAAAATTCACAAACAATTTTGAAAAGGGTCACTCAAGGAACATTCCGGTCAAGTTTGGTAAGAATTTGCCTAATGGTTCAGGAGGAAAAGATTTTTGAAGAATCATCTAATGATTTCGCGAAGTCTGATAAGCCCCGCCCTGCCACGCCCACATTTTTCAACCAATCAAACAAGAGCCGTCACAGACGGATTATGCTGCCCGAATAAGTGTTTGTCACAAAATAAAAACTATCATACATTAAGCCCCCTTTTCCCATGACAGCTTTTTTGTACACACATTATTTATAGAATATGGTCTAGAACATCCTATTTATTACATGAGCACAAAATTTCATTAAATTCTGCTCATTAGATGAAGAGAAATAAGAGAAAAACTAATTTTTACACTAAGGCCCCTTTTTCCATGACGCAGCCTTAAATTTACAAACGGAGAAAAAGGTCCCTAGGTATTGACCCAGGGAGTTCACATGTGAAGTTTCATTGAATTTGGTCCAAGGGTTGCTGAGATATGGCTGTGGACGGACGGACACACGGACGGACAGACGGACAGACGGACGGACGTACGGACGGACAGCGTGGCAACTATATGCTCCCCCGAAATTTTTTCGGGGAGCATAAAAATTCATGAATACAGGATGAATACATTCACTCAGGAGACAATCCTGCCATGTTTGATTCAAATTGGCCTGATAATTGATTTTTAAAGATTTTTCATGTGATTTCTCTAAGTCTGATAACCCCGCCCTGTCACGCCCACAATTTTTGATGAATCAAATATTCACGAACAAATTTTGAAAAGGGTCATCCAAGGAACATTCCTGCCAAGTTTGGTATGCATTTGCCCAGTGGTTAAGGAGAAGATTTTTGAAGAATCATCTGATGATTTCTCAAAGTCTGATAAGCCCCGCCCTGCCACACCCACATTTTTCACCAAATCAAAAATTCATGAACATGTGTTGAATACAGTCACTCAATGAATATTCTTGCCAAGTTTGATTCAAATTGGCCAAACAATTGATTTTTAAAGATTTTTTGCATGATTTCTTTAAGTCTGATAAGCCTAGCCTTGCCATTTTTTTTTTGACGAATAAAAAATTCACGAACAAGTTTTGAAAAGTGTCACCCAAGGAACATTCCTGCCAAATTTGGTAAGAATTGGCTCAGTGGTTGAGGAGGAGAAGATTTTTGAAGAATTATCTAATGATTTCGCAAAGTCTGATAAGCCCCACCCTGCCACTCCCACATTTTTCAACCAATCAAGAATTCATGAACACGTGTTGAATACAGTCACTCAAGTGACATTCCTGTCAAGTTTGGTACAAATTGGCAAGATATTTGATTTTTAAAGATTTTTCATATGATTTCTCTAAGTCTGATAAGCCCCGCCCTGCCACACCCACAATTTTTGACAAATTAAAAATTCACGAACAAGTTTTGAAAAGGGTCACCAATGGATAATTCCAGCCAAGTTTGGTAAGAATCGGCTCAGTGGTTGAGGAGGAGAAGATGTTTAAAGAAAAACCAACAGAGGGACCAACAGACAGACAGACAGACAGACAGACAGACAGACAAGCTGACTCCTATATACCCCCGAAATTGAATTTGGGGGGTATAATAATCACCTTGTTTTGATGGCTCTAGAAGAGCACACTTTTGAAAACATTGAGGAATAAGGAGAAAAAATCCAGATCCATCTTCTTTTCACTCAAAATTTTCCATGCTATTATTAACAGATTTAATATTTCTAACTTTCATATTTATATCACTGCTGTTCAACAAAAACTTTGTAACTGCAGCTTAAAACAAGCTGCAGTTACAAGGTTTTCATTGAAAAGTGACAATATTTGAGCAACAATTATGTATCGTAGGCATATACATATACAAATATGTGTTACTTAACCCATTACTAAACGAACCAATAAATTTTTGACTAGTCCAAATTCAAAGATGTTGCAGATGACAATTTCAAGCAAATGAAATTGTACATTTTTCGGTCTTACAGGGTAGAAAACATTGTGGGAAATGAAGAAATTGCTTGTCACAAGCAACTTCTTCAATTTCCACAATATTTTGCAAAGCCTTTATCTTGATAGGCCTTTAAAGTTGTCACTATTTGGGAATGGGTTAATGTACATAATCTCTATTGAAAGCATGGAAAACTCCCAGAGAAAAAGAGGACATGCTGGTGATAAGCATTTTTCTTCTTTTGTCAGGACGCTTTTCAAAGATTTCTTGAAGTAAAACATGTCAAAGCATGATCATAAGGCATCGCTTGGGAAAGAGTGAAAATTGATAGAACTGTATCACATACTCATCTATATAATATAAGATATTCCGGATAGTACTGATTTTTATCAAACACACAATAAATAGTTGGATTTACTACATTGTTCACCACAGAGTCATACATCCCTTTCCTGTAATTATTTGGATCAACTTCCGGCGGACGTTTTAAACCAGGCGCTCCTTGCGTGTATCGACCCACTAATACTTTAGCTACAAACATCACTTTGAGGCCGTCATCATCTGCGGATGCGTATAAGTCAGAATATTTTGCAGTGTTTGCAAAGTATGTTCCGTCACCGTAAAGGGCACCAACTCTGGCTCCAGCAATACGGAAATCAAAATTGTCATTAGCGATCACTTCGACGATGTCTGGTTTCGTTCCGTGATAGAGGTGCATTTCGTTTGCACAACCTTGTCCATATCTCTTTTCTAATTCTTTTTTCTTTCTGCAATTGGTAAAAATGATACACAGTAGATTATCCTATTTTCAGACAGCAAAATTTTGGACTGTTCCAATTTGAAAAGTGTTGCAGACATCAATTTAAAGTTGATGAAATTTTAAAAATCGTTCCATTTTGGGTAAAAAACATTGTGTTTTTCCAAACATTTTTTATCATGGGCATCAAAAAGCGTTACTGAGTGGGAACGGTTAAATTGAATAACAGTTTCAAGTTGTCTTCAATTATGACTTCAAACATTAAACAACTCAACTCATTACCAGACAGCAAAATCTTGGATTGTTCCAAATTTTAAAGGCGTTGCAGATGACATTTTCAAGTAAATGTTATTTTACATTTTTTTGTTGTTTTGGGTAGAAAACATTGTGGGAAATGGAGAAATTCAACAAAGGCTGGTTTCGTTCCGTGATAGAGATGCATTTCGTTTGCACAACCTTGTCCATATTTCTTTTCTAATTCTTTTTTCTTTCTGCAATAGGGAATGATTTTATCTAGTAAACAGTGACGTAAATTCGGACAAACAATAGTAAATCGTGGGTGTTGTTATAAAATCTCGTAACTACGGCTTGAATCAAGCCGTAGTTACGAGATTTTATAACAACACCGACGGTTTTATCAAAACATAACGGTAAACACAGTCTACTTTTAGCACAAAATTCATTGCCATTGGTAAAAATGATACACAGTAGATTATCCTATTTTCAGCAAAATAGCAAAATTTTGGACTGTTCCAATTTGAAAGGTGTTGCATACATCAATTTGAAGTTGACAAAATTTTAAAAATCTTTCCATTTTGGGTAAGAAAACATTGTGTTTTTCTAAACGTTTTTTATCATGGGCATCAAAAAGCGTCACTGAGTGGAAATGGGTTAAATTGAATAACAGTATCAAGTTATCTTTAATTATGACTTTTCAAACATTAAACAACTTATTATGACTTTTCAAACATTAAACAACTTAACTCATTACCAGACAGCAAAATTTTGGACTTCCAAATTTGAAAAGCTTTGCAGCCGACAATATCAAGTGAATGCTATTTTACATAGATCTATTTTGTCGTTTTGGTTAGAAAACGTGGGAAATGATGAAATTGGACAATGCTGGTTTTGTCCCATGATGAAGATGAAGTCTGTTTGAAACAACCCTGTCCATATTTCTTCTCTATTTCTCAATTCTTTCTATATTTGGTAATAAAGATGTCTTCAATTATGATTTTTTAAAAAATAACCCTTCCCAAACAACGCAATATTAGGATTTTCCAATTTCCAAGCTGCTGCAGACAACAAAGTGGATGTTGATAAAGATTAGATTTGTGTATTATCTAGGCAGGAGCAAACCTACTTATTCTCTATACTAAGTTACACATGTTATACAAGTTTTTACAGGTTTAACCCTTTACCAAACGACAAAATTTTGGACTTTTCCAATTTGAAAGAAGTTGCAGACGACATTTCAATGTGATGAAATTTTGAAATTTTATAGCTTTTTATTTAGAAAACATTGTGGGAAATGAAGAAATTGCTTGTCACAAGCAATTTCTTCATTTTTCACAATGTTTTCCAAAGCCATTATACTGTGAGGAGTCAAAAGGAGTCACTGAGTGGTAATGGGTTAAGTTTTGTTTATAAACATCACTTTATCTCCCTGCCAATGTGCACAAAATATTCTTAACAGTTTACTTTGCAAAAATGCGCATTTTTAAATTCTCTACAAAGAAGATACCAATTCAACATCCTATTATACTTAGAACTTGAAAAGAGAAAGCTTTGAAAACATTGAAAACATTGAAAAAAATTTGAAAAAAAATGTAGCTATCATAGTCCAAAAGGGTAAAAATTACATGTTAGAGTAATGAATCTTACTAAATTACATGTTAAAGTAATGAATCTTTACCTAGAGCCTGATATTATGGTCACGGAGGCATGTGCAAAGTTTCAGAGCAACAGCATTAGTAGAAAGAGAGATATGACAAACTTGCATGTAAAAACTTCACCACAGCATTATGCGACGCCAAGTTGTCCGGTATAGCCCCTATTCTACAAATAGTCATGCTAAAACTGAACCATTTAGGAAAGGGTTGACTTACAATGTATAATGTTCCCATAGCAGTGGATTCTGCACTCGCTTGATGTACTCTATTTTACTCTGCGCCAGCGTTTTCGTAAAATGTTTCTCGACCTCGAGGAACTCTTGTTGCATCATCGTGTCAGACTTGTCGAGCGTCACCATTTCCATGTCCATCACCTTCATTTCCTTCCAGTGGATCGGCAAGTTTACGCCCCGCTGAGTCTTAGCTGGGCTCAATTTATAGGCTGCCGTTAGTCTGAAAATTATGCAATAAACCATTTCCAGACAGCAAAATTTTAGACTTAAGATACTGCTTGTGACAAGCAATTTCTTTATCTCCACAATGTTTCCAAAGCCTTTATCTTGTAAGGCGTCCAACAAGCATCATTATGTGTGAATGGGATAACAGAGTTAGAGAAATTCATAGGAGTGAAACCTTCCTTGGTCTCCTTATAAGTATCTGCACATTTCTCTTGTAGAAAGCTAACAATCTGTATGTTGAATTCTTAGTATGAATCATACAGCATGACTTATACAGATACAGTAAAGCTCACATGTTTTTTGCCTAAAACACTCGCCCACCGCATATGAAAAAAAAATTCAGGTGGAATATCGTGGTGATTAATAGGCTGCCGTAAGTCTGAAGTAATAACAGAGTCAACAGAGGCATTTGATTTAACCCATTACCACACAGTAACTCCTTTTGACTCCTTGGTCTTGAACAAACAGTAACTCTTTTTAACTCCTTTCATTTTCAACCTTAAAAAAGTATGACAATCCTTTGGAATGTAAACTTTTCTTTTATATGATTAGTAAGTTTGATTTATTAGCTTTTAAGACCATTTAAGAAAATATGCACTTTAAAAAGAGTAATTTGCAATTAAACATGACTGGGGTCTGATAACTTTTTCAAAATTGCTTAAAAATTACTGTTGACATACATCTAATTAAAATATTTTTTACATCATTCATTTCCTTTATATTGTATTTCCTTATAACAACAAAAAAATTTTTGAAAAATATAAAATAGTTGTTTTATTTCTGTTTTAAGAAAAATAAAATTCAACACCAAACACGAAAGGGTACTGTTCTGCAAAGTCATTTTTTCGTTTAAAGGGCTTATTTCATCTGCTCCAAAGTTATATCATTGAAAAGGTATTTAAATTCTCTAAAAACTTTACATTTATCAAAAATGTGTAAAATAATCAATTATGCACCTTTTTAACAGTTGTTTTAAGATCACGTGCAGAAAGGGTTAAAAACCAATAATTCTTTTCAACATCTGTTTGTTCAAAACCACCCTTGATTCAACCTGGCTGAGTTGTAATGGGTTAATTCCACACTGTATGTTGTGGGTAGTCATTGAAATAATTGTTGAGATAATTCCAATTAGTATCCACAAAATAGGGCAAGTTTACAAAACAGATGCATATGATATAACGTTTTCCCAAACAAAACCTGGTTTTGATGTCTCTATTAAATGAAGCTTGGGAAAACATTAAGGCGAGCAAAAGAAAATACTGGGAATCAGCATTTCCATCTTTTCTCTCAGTATTTTCTGTGCCATAATGCACAAAAATTACAGTGAAATTTGCTTCAGTTTGCAGCTTACAGAGGCTTTCTAAAGGTTGATTGGAAAAGTTTTACATATTATGTATTTCATGGCTTTTAAAGATACAGTCGACACTCGTTATGTCGACATCGGATAAGTCGAATTTCCGCTTAAGTCGAAGTTCAAATCTGGTCCCGTCCTCATCTATTGACATAATTTTTTTTTAAACAAAATAATTTCGAACTGAATATAGCCATTGAAATATAGTAGGAAAAGGATAGAAATTTCTCGACACAAGCAATTTCTTTCCTTTTCCTACTATATTTCAATAATATTCGTACTTGATAAGTTTCAAAAACGGTCAAATATCAAATATTTCGAAGCCGAACAAAATCGGATGAGTCGAACTCCGGATATGTAGAGATATTTTGACGGCCCCTCCGACTTCGACACAACCAGTGTCGACTGTAATTACCTTTCAATCATGGCCTTCATATTTGGATCCACCACAAAATCCATGGGTGTCATGCCATCATTGTTCTTCTTATAAATATCTGCACCTTTCTCTAACAAGAAATATACAATCTGTATGTTTGTGTCTGGATTTGCACTTCTAGATCTGTTTGTTTTCTGAAAGAACAGATTGAACAGAATTATTTCGATTGAATTTGGACTGTCACACCAAAATGGACAATATTTGGATCGATCAGAAAAATCCATGGGAGACCATTTCCCAAACAACATAAGGTTTTGACCGGGACATCCCCAATATGAAATGCATGGGAAAACATTTAGGCAAAAGAAGAAAATGCTGATAATCAGCATTTTCCTATTTTGCCTTAATAATTTCTTTGCTAAACTCGGGAAAGGGTAAAATATCTGCCCCTTTCTCTAACAAGAAATATACAATCCAGGGGCGGATCCAGGATTTTCGGTTAGGGGGGGCGTAACATCATAACGTTGGATACGTCCGAAAACGCCGCACGTACAGATTACTAAAGCTATATTTACATCTGCTTTAAACGTAAACGACGATATGTCGTATTTCTTTTCTCATAACATTTTAAATGACAAAATATTTGATAAAGGAATGCTAGTATAATTTTCAAGGATATACATGTATATATAAATTTGTGATAAAATAAAAAATGTAAATCGCAATATCCAGAACTCCAGTAATGAAAAAGCACATTATTTCCCATTTTCACGTTTTATCGCAACATGAAATCTATCGATGTGTATGCTGGGGAGGGTTTGGGAGGGGTATCCCCTCCCTTCGTGTGAGAAAATTTTCAAAAAGAAAGACGAAATGGTGCAATTTCCGGAACATCCAGACATATCTTACCGATTCTTAATTACGCCTATATTATATATTGCAAAACCATATCTAAACCTACAAATGATCATAGTAAACACATTTTTTGTGTCATTTACACCATGTTACATATTGGTGTGCCTGTTGGGGAGGGTTTGGGAGGGGTGTCCCCTCCCTCCGCGTGAGAATTTTTTTTATAAAAGAAAGACGAAATGGCGCAATTTCCGGGACATGCATACCTATTTCTTTGCCTCTTGAATTAGCCCATATCTAATATTGCAAGACCATATCTAAACCTACAAATTAACAGAAACAACAGAGTTTTTGCGTGTTTTTGCACCATGTTTCATATTGATGTATGGAGGAGGGTGTCTCCTCCTTCCTTGTGAGAATCTTTTTAAAAAGAAAGACGAAATGGCTCGATTTCCGGGAAATGCAGACCTATTTCTTTGTCTATATCATATATTGCAAAACCATATCTAAACCTACAAATTAATTCACAGAGGCAACAGAGTTTTTGTGTGCGTTTGTTTTTTCACCATGTTACATATTGGTGCGCCTGTTGGGGAGGGGTGTCCCCTCACACCCTTCCCTCCGCGCCAGAATCTTTTTAAAAAAGATAGACGAAGTGACGCAATTTCCGGGACATGCAGACCTTTTTCTTTGCCTCTTAAAAAACCTATACCTAATATTGCAATATCATATCTAAACCTACAAAGGACTTTTATGGATAAGGCGAGAGTTCTCCCTTAAAAGGCTCAGCTCGATGGGTCAATTCTCAAAACTAACAAATTGAGAAACAAAATTAAGCTTTATGGTTAGGTAGACATATAAATGAAATGAATACCGCTTTTTATGTCATTCAAAAAGTTCCATAGGTGCAGATATCTCTTGATTTTTGTACCCACCTAAATGGTATTGTTTTCTTACACTACCGGTATTCATAGAGGTAAAATGAAGGTTGTTTTATTTTTTATTTGCAATTAATTTTCTACAGATACAAGGATAAATGGTGTTGACATCACATGGCAGCTTTAGTTCGGTCCGTATTGCGCATACGCATCATTGAAACAACTTTAAAAGCGCACTTTCCTGCGAAAAACCGAGGAATGCCTACATTCCCAAGGCTGGTTAACATCGTCCCCCCCCCTTGACCCAGCTTCCCATTGACATATGTTGTGTAATAGGGTTTGGTTTTCCCGTGAAACAAATACGTCATCGTCACGCCTCACTGGTCTAAAAATAGATTGGGAATCCTCTATCGTACAAATATGGCTGTGAATCTCGCGAAGTTTTTCCACGTTCAACTTGCCGAAGATGAAGTTCTAAGAGTTGGATTACCGTAATCATTTGTTGAGAAACATTATAATTCAGAGTTGAGAAGGTTAGTGCACTGTCGTGTACTTTTTAAGATCGGTAACTATGAAATAACCAGTTGACAAGTAATGTTTACACATACGGTCCTTCCTTGGCTTCGTCGTGCCGCTCGTGCGTACTCGCTTACCTTTTCCAAAACAGCAAAATGTCATGTTGGGCCAAATTGAAAAAATGTCTGCAGATGACAAAACGGATGTGAATACTTTTAGTGTTTTATGTCAGAGAAAATATCGAGGCAAAAGAAGAATGATCATCAATATCCAAAGAAGTTATTCACACTCAGTTTGTCTGCTGTGAAGGTCTTTTCAATTTGGTCGATCATCATTTTCTTCTTTTGCCTTAATGTTTTCACCAAAAATTTTCTGTTGTGGACGTCAAAACCGGTCTTGTTTGGGAAAGGATTAATCTAGAAAAAAGTAGTATTTGTCGCTGATTGTGATTTGATACCCCCACAGGCTTTCACTACAACACAGGGCAATAACTCACAAAATCAGCAAGGTACAGTTATGCTCCTTGTACGTTGCACTTCTTCTTGGTGAGATCTATCTACCCGCGAAATTTCATGATCATAGCTACTTTACTTTCAGACTTTTTGGTGTTTTTTCTGGTTAAGCTGCTGAGGAATCTCAAGAAAAAGCGTTTGTCATTTCTAGTCTGTCTCCGTTTCTGGAATCAATGTTGCATGTTGAATATGCGCAATGTTTCGTAGTTTTAGTTTCCGCCTGCATTATCTATGATCGACTAATAGCTCGCTTGAAAATAATATTTTTTTGCTAACACTGTTACGAAAAAAATGTCCGATTGATGACCGATAAACAAAATATTAGACTGGTACCCGGCAAACGTTGTTGAGGGATTTCCCATTAGAAATCTATTTTTAGCACACGATCCCGCGAAAATCGTTCCTTATTTGGTCATAGGCTTCCTTGGTAAAAAGGATTTGCTGGGTCACGGGGGGAACATACTTTTATACTAAAAATAGTACTTAAATACCATGTGCCATAATTTTGGCGGGAAGATTTCACCTTTTAACTCGTTTCAATGATGCGTATGCGCATTAAGGACTAAACAAAAATGCTTTATGATTTCAACACCAATTGTCCTTACATTTACAGAAAAAATTTGCTTATCAAACTAAAGAAAACTTAATTCTGGTTTAATGAATAATGGTGGGGTAAGAAAATGTAATTTTGGGGGTAGGTACAGAAACCAAGAGTTATCTGTACATGTCGAATCGTTTTGATTGACATGTGCAAAATCAGTTTTCATATGATTTAGGTACATATCTAACAATGCAGCTCGAAATGATAATCAATTTGCATGTTTTAAAAATTGACTTTCCCATTCGAGCCTTTTAGGGAGATTTCTCGCCTTATCCATAGAGGTCCTTTATTCACAGAGGCAACATATTTTTTGCGTGTTTTTTTCACCATGTTTCATATTGGTTTTTCTGTTTGGGAGGATTTGGAAGGGGTGTCCCGTCCCTCCGCGTGAGAATTCAATTTTAAAAAGAAAGACGAAATGGCGCGATTTCCGGGACATTCATTTCTATTTCTTTGCCTCTTAAATTAGCCCATATCTAATATTGCAAGACCATATCTAAACCTACAAATTAACAGAGAGTTTTTGCGTGTTTTGCACCTTGTTTCATATTGGTTTTCCTATGGAGGAGGGTTTCCCTTCCCTCCGTGTGAGAATTTTTTTTAAAAAAGAACGACGAAATGACACGATTTCCGGGACATGCAGACCTATTTCTTTGCCTCTTAAATAAACTTTTATCTAATATTGCAATACCATATCTAAACCTACAAATTATTCACAGAGGCAACAGAGTCTTTGCGTGTGTTGTTTTCACCATGTTTCATATTTGTTTTCCTGTTGTGGAGGGTTTGGGAGGGGTGTGCCCTCCCTCCGCGTGAGATTTTTTTTAAAAAGAAATCCAAAATGGCGCAATTTCCGAGACAAGCAGAACTATTTCTTGAATAGATTTACTTTGACTGTTAATAATTTCGTTTTTTATGTTTAGGAAACTTCCCCAAAAATGTATTTTTCAAAGCTTGTATCTAATAAACGCCCGATCCGCCGTCGATAGGGTAGCAACGGTTTATAAAGAGCGCTTAGAAATAAGTCATCGATTAATCGACGCCTCGGTTTAAAAAAGCGGAACGGTTGGGGGAGGGGTGTTGGCCTTTAACTGCTTAAAGTTAAAAATTATCCACAATTCGAGGGCTGTTATAGGTTTAAAACGAAATCGGTTAAGCCTCAGTGACTATATAGCCTACCGGTATATCAATATTACCCACTTTGTACAAATCGCCGATGTTTTTTTTTTTTTTTTTTTTTTTTTTTTTTTTACAACAATTTTCTGTCATATGAATGCCGTCGTATTATACTGATAGATTTGTCGTTCACATTTTGCAATTTTATCTTTTCCATGCAGGCGCCTGTCAAAGTCTCGGCCGATTGCTCGGTTATACGATGGTGACTAGCCTAACCAAATTAAATGGCGGCATCCGGGTGTCGCTTTTATTGACCCCCCCTTTTAACACACACTGGCGTCGGTCATACTACATATCAGCCAAAGAAAATGGGAAAACACCGACATTATCACAGTCATTGTCATGAATTGATTATTATAAGTTCGACGAAATTTCCAACATTGACTTTAATTGTTCTTTGATAGCCCCGCTCCCTTTCAAAAAAAAATAAGAAAAAAATCTGGCGATTTTAGGGGGGGCGCGCGCCGCTTCCGCCCCCCTCTAAATCCGCGTATGCAATCTGTATCTTTGTGCTTAGATCTGTGCTTCTAGATCGATTTCTTTTCTGGTAAACTGAATTAATTTGAATACATGTGACCTGGGCTTTGACAAGACAAAACCCCAGTCTATTATGATTTGACAGGGCCATTATTAGACAAATGTGTAGCATCAAATCCAAAGACACCACCACTGTACGGTCATTTGATCTACCCAAAGCACTTAGGCCTGGAGGACCTATCTATCATATTGTGTGAGAGAAGACTTCGCTGGTATGGCCATGTACAAAGGTCCAGCAGCGCCATCAAAACAGCATACTAACTCGAAGTATTAGGAAAACATGCTGTTGGAAGACCTAAAACATCATGGAAAGAGCAGACAGAGAGACATGTGAGAGAATGGCGACTATCAACTACTAACACCCACAACCGGAAAAAGTGGAGAGAAGACGTGAAATCTGCCATGCGTGCAGCCAGCCAGACACCTGGACGGGATCCCACTAGCACTGGAAAAGTCCCACAACCTGCATGTTAATCAAAGCACCGATGATGATAATGATAATGATGATGATGATGACGACGACGATGATGATGATGAAGATGATGATGATGATATGTGAGCCATGATGAGATGTCCAACCATGACTCTTTAACCCTTTCTGAAACAAGACCGAATATTGATGTTCCCAAAAGAAAAGGACTGAGACAACATTGAAGCAAAAGAAGAAAATGCTGATAGCCAGGTATTATCAAAATCATTTCACACATTTTTTTCTGATATGTTTTGTTGTCCACTAATACCCATTTAATCTGGGAGAGATTAAGGATAATTTCAGAAATAATAGAAAAAAATCCATGCCAAAGAGACATTATAATGATGGCTTCCTACTGAATAGGTTCACAAGATCTTGGTGGAGGGGCGCATATACGCCGAAGAAGGGCTTGTCCGTAAAATTTGTCATTATTTTCAAATCAAAGTCCAGGGCCATAACATAATACGACTTTCAGGCATAAAAAAAAGTATAAATAAGATTTGACTTACAGCTAAATTGGGTTTCTTTTGAGAATAATGCAGGGCTGTTTCACCATTCTTGTCTTGAGCGTTCACATCTGCTTCTGTAAACAGTGCGGGAAAGATGTACAGTTAACCCATAACCAAATGACTAAATTTTAGACTGCTCCAAATTCAAAGATGATGCAGACGACAATTTCAAGTGAATATAATTCTATATTTTTTGGTCGTTTTGAGGAGAGCAAAAAGTGGAAAACAAAGAAATTGCTTGTCACTAGCAATTTCTTCATTTTCCACAGTGTTTTCCAAAGCCTTTTTCTGTGGAACATCAAAAGGTGTCGCTGTATGGTAATGGGTTAAGAACAGTTAAGCCAACTTGTAAATCTGTCTTTTAGTCTTCCACATGATGTTGTACCCCATTTGCTTTACTTTGTTTTTTTCTTTCAAATATTTACAGATAGCATTATTCATGAACACATATTAGTCATTTAATTAACCCTTTCCCAAACAAGAACTGGTTTTGACGTCCCTAAAAGAAAAGGCTTGGGAAAACATTGAAACAAAAGAAGAAACTGCTGATAACCAGCAGTTTCTCCTTTTGTCTCGATATTTTCTATGCCATATTTTACACAAATTCTATCTTTAATACCTTCCACTTTGTCATTTGTGGCAGTTTTTGAAGTGGACCACCCTAAAATTTTGCCGTTTGGGAAAGGGTTAACTTATCATATTAATAATGGCATAAAATGGTTGATCAAAGTAAAAAAAATTGGATTGACAACATACTTTTATCCACTAATACTTCAATGACTTGTTTATGTGCCTGTGCTAGGACTATGTGTAATGGGGTTCTTCCTTCTTTGTATAATTCAGAAATAAACCATTTTATACTGTGATTTATTATTAATTAAACCACTGTTCTGAGTTAAGATTTACAATGGTACACTTACTTTTATCTACTAATACTTCAATGACTCGTTTATGTGCCTGTGCTACGGCTATGTGTAACGGGGTTCTTCCTTCATCATCTTTGGTATTTGGATTGGAATGACCCTATAATTCAGAAATAAGGCAACACAATAAATACAATTAATGCACCATGTTGGTCATAGCATTTAGGAGTTGTTTGAGGAGTCGTGCTTATACGATGTGGGTGTATGTGCATCAAGATTAAGGCAGCATATAACAAAGCATTCAATTTAAGAGACAGCATACCAAATTGACTTTTTTAAGCTTCAAATATCATGCAAATGAAACTGATTTAGTATAAACAGTTTTCATGGCAAATCAAAACTAGCACATAGTGATTACGTAAAAAACAAATCTTCTTATCCATTTGTTGACTACAGAGGCATTACACAGGCCCGTAGGAACAGAGGGGGTGGGGGGGGGGGGGGGGGGGAGGGGGCAAACAAAAGCTGGCCAAAACTGCCAAATTTTCCATCTTTCACTCTGTAAAATTTAGGAAAAATCCAATTTACCCCTACACCCCCCTCCCCCCCCCCCCCCCCCAAGTATTCAGAAACTGGGGCTTTAGCCCACCCAATATAAAATTGCTTCCTACAGGCATGAATTATGTCTATTAGAGCAATAAGACTGCAGGGAAAGGTAAACCCCTTTTCAAAGCAAGATCCGCTTTTCATACACCTGATGTTGATAAACAACATTTCCTTCTTTTGCCTCAATATTTTCTGTGCTATATTGTGTGAAAATCCTAACTTTGTCAAAGAGGCGGAGGTGGTGCAGTGGTAACACACTGGACTTGAAACATAGGGGTCAATGGTTCGATCCCCAACTTCTCTAGTCTTTTGGATGAGATTGTAAACTGAGGTTCAATTTCCATATGACCTTAATAGTTTAGTGGCACCTAAAACACCATTCAATCCAATCCTAACTTTGTCAACATCCATTTGTCACCGGCATCCGCTTTTGATTGGTAAAATCTGAATTTCTAGTGTTTGGGAAAGGATTTAACCACAGTACTTACAGTTTCTAGTAATAAGCTTGTAATCTCCACAAAATCATTAGCAGAGGCTATATGTAATGCTGTAAATCCCCCATCTAGAGTCTGATCTACTATAGAACTGTCTTTCTCTAACATCATCTTGACTGCACTGTAATATAGCAACACATTTATATAGTAACATAGCAACACATTTATATAGTAACTGTAATATAGCAACCATTTATATTGTAACATAGCAACACATTTATATAGTAAAAGCCCCAAACAAGTCCCCCACAAAGTCGTTAGCAGAAGCTATATGTAATGCTGTAAATCCCCCATCTAGAGTCTGATCTACTATAGAACTGTCTTTCTCTAACATCATCTTGACAGCACTGTAATATAGCAACACATTTAATAAAGTGTAAACAATCGTGTTAACTTTTACGGGTGAAAAAAAGCAGCCTTTTTTACATTCATGACATCAAGCTCCAGACATTCTGGTCCAATCAGATTCATTATTGAACTTGTTCCTGAAATTTTAGTCATACATCGATATTTGGTCAAAAGTTGGGCCAAATTTACTATTTGACTAATATTTGTGGATGCTAGAGTCTTAACATTAAATTGTGAATTGACAGACAAATTCACAGACAACGAAAAATTGAGAAACCACAATAGTTTAACTTGAGGACTTTGTGCTGAAGTGAGCTAATTGCATGATATATCTATTGAGTTTCATTTAC